>CM076569.1:610524160-610782408 GCA_034641835.2 Pinus albicaulis
TAGTCTGCCCTTTGAATAGAAACTCACCATATATGGCTATTTTTTTTAATATGTGGAAAAGGGGAAATAACGGTAGAAAGGACAATAATTTAGATATTATTTTCAATATATGTTGAAGTAGCCATATTTGTGCCAGTGTTGTTGCCTTCTCTATTGTTAGATGGACTATGACAGCACTACTTGTTAGTTACATCTCTTATGGGTTATATGCTGACAGGTATTACAATTTTTTGTGATGCTTCATCTTTTGGAAATACCAATGGACATAATTACAAGCTCTACTCTGATCCATTCCCTAGTTTCACACACATTTCATAACAAGCATCAATGTTGTTTCTTTCCCCAGGTTTCCCATTCACTCATCCAATTGGTTTTTGTTTCCCCTAGGTGGCCACTCTGTTTTCTCCAATGGGATTTGTTTCAAATATTCAAAAAAATTGTTTTGAAAATTGTCTTGATCAAATAAAGTTGGTGTAGTTTGGACATGTAATAAATCAAAATTGGATAGAAAAAGTAAGCTCAATCGCATTGTTCCTATTGTGAAACGTCTTCAAAGGGAATTTGTGTGCACTCTAAGGTAACTTCATCCCCCCAAAGAAGGTTTTTATGCTTATTTGGGGTTTGATCGATTTTTTTCTCTAAATAATCTCGGGGTTTGTTTGATTCCCGAAGGTAAGGTTTGGAGAATATGGTTTCGATTGAAAGTCCTTAGATAATGCATTAATAAACATTGGATAGAAAAATTTATCACAGGAAACTAAGCCAGATGAGAAACCTAAACCCCCCGATCACCCAACTATAATTTCTTTTTTGGAGCATAGAAAGGAAGATAGATCGTGCCACCGGTATCATGCAGTGCAAAAACACTCATGTTGGCTGGGACAGGTGAGTGAAAAATTAATAGTTGAGTAAATAGATTAGAGCAAACAACACCCTTTTTGAAACTATGGGTAAGCATTGAGATCAAGGCTGGGTTTTTGGGACCCCGCTTACTGATAGATATTAGTCACTGCAATCTCACTCGCTCACTTGTACAAGGATAATCAGCTAGGAAGACCATATTACTCACAAGGACAAAACATGAGGCATTTAGAACAAGTATGGAATGGCTTAGTGAAAAAAATTATTATTGGAGTTTCTATAACAAAAAAGAATCAAAGATTAATAGTTAAAATCTGGAAAGATCATGTAAGCAGGAAGGTTGCAACAAAAAATGAAAGTAGGGATGGCAGCATTTTAAACCACCATAGATTGAGTAGTAAAAGTTCACTGAGCAGAGGAGTCCCTTTTCCCACTCTACTCTACATTCATTGACAGTTGATCCCTTAAAAAAAGAAAATAAAAATCTTTTGAATGAACACCAAAAACCGTAGAAAGAACGCATGAAATAACTAGTAGTAAAAATGCATGAATATAGAAAAATACAAACCTATAAATCCAACTAACCTGTGATTCCAACTCCAAAATTGTAGACTTCAATTATGAAATTGTTGTTTCCCCCCTCTTCAAAAGCCTCCAAGTTCTCTCCAATGTTTTTTTATCCATGACAGAAGTTGTAATTACATAGAAGCAAGCCCTAAAAATATTTAACCACATCACCAGTTTATCTCGAAATATACCAAAACCCTCCCACCAACCTCAAATATTTGATGCCAAAGAGCCAGTACATCCAGTTTTCATGGAAAATTTAGAACAAGGGTAAACCTCTTCGTGGACATCTTCATCACGGTAGAATAAACAATTTTCATTTAGCGGGGTAAGAACAACATGTTTTCGTGTGTGATAAGGATCTCAGTTTGCATTTGGTGGGGTAAGAATAACAAGTTTTCGTGTGCGGTAAGAATATTGGTTTTTGTTCTTGGGGATTTTAGACCTAGTTTCGACTTTCATACAATTATTTTTCGCTTTCATATCTAGTTTCAATTTTAATTAAATGGGCATTCGACTTAATGTATTCACTATTAAAAAATCAGTAAAATATAATAATATTGATATTTACTAATTTAATTATTAACCAAATATAAAACCTATAAAACCAATAAAACCACAATATATTGTTTTATTTAAAGCTTAATTTCATATAATTATGTAAATTATGCATTAAATGAAATCAATATATTTATTAGATCCACTATTAAAAAATAATTAAAATATAAACATTAATATTTACTACTTTGATTATTAATAAAATATAAAACCAATAATATTGTCTTATTTAAAGCTTAATTTCATATAATCATGTAAATTTTGTATTAAATGAAATAAATATATTCATTGGTACAATTATCATAGAATTTGATAAAACTAAACACATTTATTCGTTATTACACAATAAACCATACTTAAATATTTTGAATTACATATTTATAATCATTAATAAAGGTTTATATATTATTAAAAAATTAAATAAAGTTCATACCTAAACAATTAACAAAATTTCATAATACCATTAAAAATTAACCAAGATTCATATCAAACAATTAATAAAAGTTCATACACCATTCAAAAATTAATTAAGGTTTGTCTCTAAATTAACAAAGGTTCATACACTCTTCGATGGGGGTGAGGTCTGAGCAACATGTGAGTAAATACAAGTGGAGAGAGGTTGAGGGAGGGTCCTCCCAATCCCTTCACCATAACGCATGTAGCGGGAGAGGTATTTTCTTCACATTGCAATTCATG
Organism: Pinus albicaulis; assembly: GCA_034641835.2. Taxonomy (NCBI): domain Eukaryota; kingdom Viridiplantae; phylum Streptophyta; class Pinopsida; order Pinales; family Pinaceae; genus Pinus; species Pinus albicaulis. The sequence goes on from CM076569.1 coordinate 610,526,843, forward strand.
TGAAAATTTAAGGCGAGGGAAGATGAGGGAGCCTGACATTCGACTCCTCACTTTGGTTTTGTGTTGGTCATGGTGGTGGCCTTCAGTGAGGAAGTGTAAACGTCGCAGGAATTTTTATGGAGGGAGTGGCTTATGTGTGCTTGTCGTGAAAATTTGTTGGTGCAGTGTGCTCAACCGATCCCTGTTGCTTAGTTTCTTAGCCATTATCTACATTTGGGTCAAGGATAGAAATTTGAAGAGAAGTGAGCTCACCCATTTCCATTTTTATTGGCTTTTAGTGAGCCTATTTTTTCATGCTAAGAAAGGAAGCCGGAATCTACAGTCCAGGAAACCTCGATGGTGGTGGCGGAAAACTAGTTTATTTTCCCAATTTCATGTCGTTCGACGTGGGTGTGATGGTGGTTGGTGGATTGGTATGTGGTCTCTGTGTGGATAATTTGGAGGTTGGTCATTTCCATGGGGGAACTTACACTCAGGCATCGACTACTTTGTTGTCGTTTGTTGTTCAATTTCATGTGTTGGTTTGGTGGTTGGTGGTATTTGGTTTTCCTTGTGGTGGTGGTATTTATCTAGTAGTGGGAGGTGGATTTGTGTTTCTCTATAGTGGTGGGATGTAAAATTTGGCTCCCTTGCTAGTGGTGGTTGTTTTCTCTGGTGGGAGGCCTGGTTTCTTGACTCTGCATGTGTCGAGGCTCCACGAACTTGGCAAATTACGAAGCCCCCAGTGTTGTGTGGGCATTCTCCCTCCCTTGTCATCCATGTCCCTATGGGGTGGGGGGGCTCGGAAATAATAATGGCATCTCCATGTTGGGGTGGAAATATTGCGGCACATGTGTGAATCGCTAGTGTGGGTGCATGTGGGGGCCATGGAAAAGGTACGCGAGGGGCTATCAGGGGTGGGGGTTTGAGGGTTCAAAAGAAGAGCCATCGGGGTAGAGGAGCCCATGGTGGCAAGGGGAATCGTGGTATGATCTCTCTAAGGTAAATGAGGGGCATGGTATCCAACATTGTTTCTTGGAAAACTATCATGCACTTATTAACAACCTGATGGATAGAGTGGATAAATGAGAGAGTCTGTTGTGAGGACCCTGCAGAGGAGATGGAAAAATTGGACTAAATGCATTATTTACAGTGCCAAGTCTGAGAGAGACTGGTAGTGGTTTTACGAGGCCAAAATCAACTCACTCATGAGAAAGAAGAAAATTTGGAGACTTGGGTGGTGCACTTGGAAGGAATGTTCAATGTCACTTCATTCCTCCACCGCCTCCAAGAACAACCTCACACAACCCTGCATCCATCACGTCAGACAACTAGTATGCTACCTAGTGTTATTTGTGTTTTATTTTTGTTTTGGTGCCTCTGACTCAACTGTTTATGGACAATCTCCTAGCTAGTATCTCTTTTGTATTTTTGTCATCTGGTGCAAATTTTGGTCAACAAACCCAGTCAGGGTGAGACCACCTATTTTGTAAGTGGCAAATTTTCTCTAAATTTTAACACTACAGGTGGATTCAAAGACCCATGTAGAGAAATGTAACACTTCGGTATCAAAACTGCAATTTTCCATTTATGGAGTGACACAATTAAAAATCACTACCATAAATGACTAATTCATATACTTATTGTACTTTTTATTTGGTCATATTTTTATTTGGACTATAATAGTCATTTACATTAATCATTATTAATCCTAGACTAAATTGGTCATTTAAGTTAGTCTCTTTTAGTTTAGTCACTTATTTTTATTGGGTCAAAACCTCCACAGAGCAAGGCATGCTATTCAAGAAGGACTCGCACAATCACACTTGTATGCTTAAAACTAGATAATCATTGATAGTAGAACTCACCCGTAATCCTACGTTTGATGTAGATCCCGCGGGGTCCAAACCCCCAGCAACCCTTCTTCTTCCTCAACCTGAAAACCAAGAAGAAACGTGCACGGAAATCTATTTGTACAGCATATATCTACCCTAAATGTGAGTGAAATCCATGTGAAACATCATATAAACAATAATAAATGCTTAAATAATAATATTTTTCACATATGCAAGCAGATATTAACACGTGAATTTAGGAACAAGATGGTTCTTCTTTATTATGAACATCATGTACAGTAGTAAAAAGTGGAGAGATCACCTGAATCCTTCCATGATCTTCGAACAGACCGTCGTCCGGATCCATCCCACCCTTGCCTCGCTAGGATACTTTCAAGACTTGTGCACACAAGATGACATATAAACTGATGAACATCTCCAGGAAACAAGGGTTTCCTGTAAAAATCTGGGAAAGTGCAGGAGGCATGGGAAATCAGACTTGAATTGGGATTCCAACAGAGTATAATGTCTATAAATTACTCTCTCCCTTAGGCCATACACATGAGGGGCTTTTATACTCCCTCAAAGTAGTTTCAATCAGTTGGAAACAGTTGGCCACGTACTGAGGTGGTTGAACTACTGGAGTAACCATCAACCCAGCTCGAAAATAGGGAATTTTTATATATTTTTTAATGATTTTAATGGCATACGCGGAAAAGTGTGTATGGACTCGTGTATACACGCGGAAAAGTCTGGGCATACCCGCGTATGGGATTTTTAACACATTTTTTTATGAATTTTTCAAGTCTGTGGGAATGGGTGCCCAAGGCCAAAGAGACAATCATGAATCACATGAGGGTGAAAAATGATGCTATAACACTTATGCCCCTTTACTATCATATATATTGTGCATAGTGTTAACCAAGGTCTTGCACATATGGTTGGGTTTTCTTTTCCTTTTTCTTTTAACTCTTCTCTAGAGCTCCTTTTCCTTCCTTCCCACACCCAATAAACCAACCAAGACCAAATAAAAAAAGGAAACAAGAAACAAGAAATGAAAAAAAATGAAAAGACCACAACGACAACATATAATAAAAACACAAGGTAGCACAACCATGCTCAAAGTCAACAATCAAAAGAAAAAATATGAATTCAACAATAACAACAAACATATGCAAAACATACACATAATTCATTAGCCCACAAGAACTTAGTACCTTGAGTTTTGGTGTTTAGTGTATCCATCACTTGCAAAAAGTTTTAGTAAAATATTTTCCCAAGGTTTATTGCAACCTAAAAGTTTTAGCACCCCTTGAAATAGTTCAAGAGGGGGATTTTTAACTTTTCACATATTAGAAATTAATTAACCAATCAATGAAACACATACAATATTACGTAAACAAAAATACAGAAACGCATAAAACAAGAGAGATGTAGATATACGCCATTCACCAAATTTTAGATATATCCACAGAGAAACATCCAGACCTTCCTTTTATATTATCCAAAAAAATGAAGATAGTACAACCTACATCAGATCAGTTGTAATTTCTTATTCACTCTCACATAGTGTCCTCTCTCTTTCTCGCTCAGAATAATCATACCAAACCACAATAAAATTCCCTCATAGAAACTGAGGGTTTCCTTCTAGGGGAAAAAAACCCTAAATAAACATAACTTCTACCAGGGAAAATTTAAGGGGCTAATATTCGCAGTTGGGCTAATTTTCTATACTTTTTCTAAAAGAAATATTAGCCAATTTCCATTTTTTCTAAAAATAATTTGCCCAAGTTTTATAGTATGAAATTATTTTACCTCAAAAATCACCAAGATATTATATAGAATAATATAATATGATCTGAATTCTAGATATTTTTACAAAAATATCATCAAAAATTGTGCAATTTTTCTATTATATATTACTAAGATTCGCCATGGTTTCTAAAATTTCAAATAGATATCCATCCATAAAATTATCCCTGACTTCTACCGTCAGATCATCGTCCTAATGAACGACCTAGATTTACTACTAAATTACAATATTTTACACGAAAATTTTCATCTATTTTTAGCTTTGGGGGCATTGCCCCTGAACCCATACCAGGGGGGAACTCATAAAAGTCTTTGTCACCACCCCCCCCCCCCCCCCCTTATGGCGATTAAACAAGAAAATTATTTTCTCCCTTAGGAGCAAGGATCCAACGTGGATGAAACAAATAACCTACGAACAATCAAGAATATAATCAGTCTCCACAACCAACATAAGAGAGCTTCAAGGGACGCTCCATCATCTCTTTCTACATTACAGGTTATTGGTTCACATGAAATATTCTTCTTCTTTTGTTGGATGTTGGGGAAACCCCTTCTCAAGTGTTCATCTCCATGGTTCCAACATGTGAGTGGATTTGTTTTCTCTTCAACCTTATGAGGTCTCTGTTTGGCCTTGTCAGCATGACATGCTTCTATATTTCTAGAAGTTGATGCATATTGCAACAAACCTTGCATGTATGACATGTGTTTTAGTAGTCTTTTGTTTAGCCTTTCCTGTGTTTCTTGCTTTCTAAATAGTCTTTCATTCTCTGCCTTGTAGCTCTTTAACTCAAATTTCAAGCTCTTGCAAGTTTCTTCTCTATCATGGGAAATTTCACTTTCCTATTCACGATGGACTTGGTCCATGCTATGTTGCACCATATTATTGTCCATGGTTTTATTTCTTGTTGCGAGTAAGTATTCTTATGCATTATCATACACACATAGTTGTTAGTTATATCATCATAAACAAATTGACTTGTTATCTTTCCATGCAAACACCAAAAATGTTGGCATGATGTATGTTTATTTGTTGTTGTTCACACATTAATAACTAATGTCAGCCACATATTCTAGGAATAAAAATTTCATATCATCATTTTTATAACCATATCATCACTATGTTTGAAATCAACCTTATACAAAAAAAGTAGAAACCATGACATTTGCAAGTTTAAAAGTACATGTTGACTAAATAGTTATAGATGATAAATAGCTTCTAAAAACAATTTTTAATCATTTGTGTTCAGCCCTCCTCGGATTAAGTATTAAACCTTAAGCTCTAATTTTAGCTTTCACCTCCATGGCCCATCTAGTCCAATTTTTTGAACCATGCTCTAATACCACTCTGTAACACTCCCTCTCACCCCCTTGTAATTTCTAGGTGGAATGGGAGGTGTTATTTTTAATTAACCTAACCTCCATGGTCTCATTATGGAAATGGGGTTGTCAAATATCCTCCTTTAGAAAATTTATGGAAATGAACATTGGACAGTACCATCGCATGCATCTCATTGATATCTTTCCGGCGATATAAAATTTATCCTAATTTGATGCCCAGATCAAAAGTTATACCCATTCCAATATTACCTTATTAACCCTTGCCATGTCAGCAAGGCACTGCCACATGGCAACCACATGTAGCCCATGTATCCCTACCAAGTCACCTATGATATATCCATGGTTTCCATGCTACCATGGATAAGGCTCATGGTGTTTCCACCTCATACAACACACATGTCTCATAGAACCCTAACCATTCATGTAATGTGAAAAAATCATTTATATTCATTGAGAGGGGATATTTGGGTGCATATGGATTGTTAAAAATCCTATCATACCCTCAAACCCTTGGATATCTAGATCACAATTTCACCATACTTATCCAGGACTAACCCATATTTGGATCTTCCACAAAATGCACAAACAAAACTTTCATGAATGTTAGGCTTCCTAGATACATCTAGCTCTAAGCCTTGAATACCTCAATGGGGCCCACCTCCGATATCACCATTTTGTATGACATAGCTAGGTCACTTTACATTTGGAACTGCATTTTATCCAAAATTTCTAGATGTTCATATTCTCATATATGTCTTGATCACCTAAATTACAATTGGCCTCGATACTCTTAGATACAAGGCTAATTTATACCCATTAAACTCATAATTATTTAAGGTTTTTCATTAAGAAAATCGAGGAACTATCCAAGGTTTTCCTCATATCCTGACCCTACAAAAAAATCTATAGAATGGATCTGAACCATCACTAGTACATATGCACTAAATTCCAACGTCGAAAAACCTATAGCTCTTGGTTTCGTTAATGAAATTCCATCAGATAATTCAATGAACATGTTGTAGTCAGATATCTAACACCATTTCATTGGATATAAGTGTGGGTTTTTCTTGGATTGACAGTGGTGTACAACCTTCCCCTTGTCATTTCATGGATAGCCATGATGTAGTGGGTTCCCTATTTTAGTTAAGCTTTGGATTGACATTAGATTTTCGATTCTGGATGAGGTAGTCTAAGGAAAATTACCAAGGGTTGAGGGTGGAGATGGTTTTCTCCTGGAACTCTTGATAGGTGGGTGGAGACAAGAAAACTCCTTTGGGTATGGTGAATAAATCCTAAGGCATCCAAACTTGTTTGGTTTTGGTGATTTCGGGACTAGTTGAGGTGAAATCACTATGGTTGAGGGTTGAGGTGGTTTATCCCATTTGATCCCACATTAATGCTTGGAATATGGCATGAGGGTGATTGGCTAAAAGAGACATTTTTTTCATCTGAATCTATGGTCTTGTGGTACATGGAAGTCCCTGACTTGGTTGGCTTTATGCATATGTTATTATGTGTTATTTATTATTTAGATCAATGAGCACATGTATTGGATATTGTGTTGATTTTATGATTGGTTTATCATGGATTCATTCTCATTAAATGTTGGTTATATGCATGGTTAAATTATGTGCAATTGTTATGGAACTTGTTCAGGATTTCTATGAGTGACTGAATGGTTATATGAATGTATGAGCTAACAAGTGTTGTTGCAGCTAGCTTGAGAGGGGCAGTGAGCCTTCATGATGGTTCTCTGATGAAATTAATGAGACAATGAACAAATATGCATTCATGATCTGTAGCTACTATGTTCTCCATATGTTTTTCTAAATGTTTATCATGTGCTTGGCACGTTTGGGTAATATTTGAGCCTAGGTATAGTTTATGCATACTTTTGATTATCTTAGAATTGATTTTGGAAAGTTCTGGGCAGTCGCATATAGGCTAGCCCTAAAATTGTGGCATTAAACTCATGGCCGCAGGCACATAACTATGTATTTTTCTTTTAGTTGCATGGAGGAATGTTGTGCATGTGGCTAGAGCCTAAATGCATGGAACACTTGGCATGCATGTGACTATGTTATAAAGCTTGGGAAAAAGATATTTCTAGCTCAAGGAAATATCATCAGTGGATTTTGTATGACATCTGGGTGTTCAGGTGTCCCTGGAGGTTGCAAGAAGTTTCAGAATGGTCGACCCCACTTCCATAATTGGAACATGGTTTTTGGGTGATGCATAGTTACTTTCATCTCATGTTTACCCTGGTGAGCTTGTAAAAGTGGGTAAATGTGGGGTAGGGTGTTACTGAGTGCTATCAAATTGAAGGTTGTAACACTCGACCTCGTGGTAAATGTAGATTGTTATTCTCACATTTTCGTTTTCTATATGTTTTCCATGCATGCATGTTAATTACTTATTGATATTTATATTATACCATGCTTATGATATGTTTATCATGATAATTCAGATTTGCATGTGAATATGCAATAGCCTCACCAATAGTAAGTTGAGGAATGATTTTTACTATGCTTTTATTTAACTAACAATGGCGTATTCCAAGAAATATAAGGCTAAGAGATGTAAAGAAAAATAATTGAGTACAGTTCATATGACTCTGTGTACAGGCCAAAAGAGACATTAGTGGGATGGGAGAGATTAGTTGAGTAGCAGGGAGAGGGAGACTCTCCTGATCTAGTAGATACTTTAAGAAGCTTGAAGGTTGAGATCGTAAGTTGAAAATGATAAATTGATTTAGGCACAAGAAAGTCTTGTGTAATCTCAAGAGAAGCAAGCCAAGGTTAATGCATTCATCCTCCAAAGTCTTTCAAATTTACCGAAGCAGAGACAACTAGGATTAGTCATAGGGATAGACAGGAATAAAGGATTAATGTTGTGGATGGAAGAAGTTCTTAGAAAAGGAACATGTTGGACATGGATGATACATTGAAGAGTGGAAAACTCATGGATACATCTGAGAGGAGGGCTATCACTCGTGGATTTTATTATAGTTCTACTTGTGGGATATAACATCACCATCACTGCCATCATTCTTATAGGAGGAGTGAGAGGGAGTACTTGCTAGAGGAGTTCAAGAAAGCCAAGACTCATAATTTTGATGGTGATTCGATAAATTCAGAAGATGCAGAAGCATGGATACTTGGAATAAGTAAAAATCCAATATATATACCTTTAGTCTCAAGGTAAAAGTAGATATCTGGTGGGAATATGTTAGTCGTTTCAGAGGTATCAGATAAGAGGAGATGAATTGGGAAGAATTTTAAAGGCTCTTCAGGAAGAAGTACCTATCTAAGAGATATTATGATGGAAAATCCAAGGAATTATATGAGATCAAGATTAGTTCTCTGAAATATTAGTAGCATACAACTATATTTAGTGAGCTATTGAGATATTCACCCTATCTCAAGGATCAGAAAGCGAAGATCCAAAGATTCATCAGTGGATTCCCATTTCCATTCAAAGATCAAATTAATTTTGATGAGCCTCGATCCTTAGAGGAATCCATTAGGAAGTTGAAGCATTTTTATGAGAAGACAAACCGTAAGCCTGAGTTCAAGCGTGACTATAAGGGTAATGAGAAGAATAAATGAAAAATTCCTAAGAAGCAAGGAATATTGTAGGATGTAGGTGAAAAGGAAAATGTGGATTCACATAATACATTTAATGCAGCTAAGAAAGGACTTGGGTCTCATCCTAGAGAGCATCAAAATAAAGATAGTGGCATAGAACCTTTGAATTGCTAGAATTGTGGTGGATACCATCGTAAGAGGGATTTTCCATCCTATCAAGGTGGCATGCCTCAAATCTATAGTGCTCAGGAGGCATAGATAGTTGGGGATGTAGGACAGAGCACTATTTGGATCTATCTAATAGTAGATAAAAAGCAAGAAGTTCATCAAGAATCCATTATCGAGATGGAAGTTAAGCTTTGTGATCAATTTATTTCTATTTTGATTGACCCTCGATAAAATTATAGCTATATTAGTCCTGACCTAGCAGATCAGTATCGGTTGAATAAGGAAGTGCATCCAAAATCTTCGTTGGTGTAGTTGGCTACAAGGACCAAGAGAATATTTCATCATTAGGTGAAGTCTTGTTCATTTGAGCTTAATGGCATGCCTATGATAGCACACCTAAATGTGCTTCCTTTGGGTTCATATAACATGCTTTTGGGCATGGATTTGGATGTTTATTCACATGACTAAGGTATATTTCTATGACAAGGCCATTGAGTGCCTGGAATATGATGGAGAAAAGAGATACTTGTAGGGAAAGAAGAAACCTACCTCAGTAAGGGTGGTTACAACTATGCAAGCTAAGTGAAGTCACAGGAAAGGGTGTGTACTGTTTGCATTTCATATTTCCAATGACAAAGGGAAAGAGGATGAGGATGATGAAGTACTGAGGAGGTATCATTTCTTGCATCAGTTTCAGGATGTGTTTCCTAAATATATTTAAGAGTTTCCTCCTCATATAAAGGTGGATTTACCTATTGAGTTGATGTCGGGAGTAACACCAACATCTAAGACACATTATAGGATGAGCATGCCCAAGTTGGCATAACTGAAGTTGCAGCTTAAAAAGATGCTTGAAAATGGATATATAAATCCAAGTTTGTCTCCTTGGGGTGCACCAGTGTTTTTTGTAAGGAAGAAGGACGATACTCTCATATTGTGCATTGATTATAGGTAGTTGAATAAGGTGACTATCAAGAACAGGTATCCATTTCCTCTGATTGATGATTTGTTTGATCAGTTGAAGAGAGTAGCATTATTTTCGATTATTGATCTAAGATCATGATATCATTAAGTGTGAATCAAAGAATAATACATCTAGAATACTGCATTTCGTATAAGGTATAGGCACTACGAGCTTGTATGGATTCTTTCTGGTCTTACCAATGCTACAACCACCTTCATCTGTTTGATGAACAATGTGGTGTGCCCTTACCTGGATAATTTTTTTATAGTATTTTTTGATGATATACTGGTATATTCGAGGAATGAAGGGGAGCATATAGGACCCCTGGCAGTAGTATTGAGATTGTTTAGACAACATAAGTTGTATGCCAAGACAAACAAATGTCTATTCTTACAGACTCATATTCATTACTTCAGACATGTTGTTTCAAAGGAGGAAATAGAAGTGGATACAGAAAATATTAATTCTATCATGGAGTGGAAAGCTCCAAATAATGTGGATGAGGGAAGATCATTCATAAGACTAGCAGGTTATTGCAGGAGGTACATCATAAAATTCTCTCAGATTGGCTATCATATCACATATTCGCAGAGGAAAGGGAATAATTTTGAATGGACTACTTAGTGTGCAGCTATTTTTTATCAGTTAAAGTAGTTTCTTACTAATGCTCCAATTTTGAAGATTGGAGATACTGATAATGAGTGTATGTTTTATACATATTCTTGAAAGGAAGGATTTGGTGGAGTCCTGATGTAGGAAAGATAGGTGTTTTTTTTGAATCGCGGAAGTTGAATGAGCACGAGAAAAAATATGTGACTCGTGATCTTAAGTTGGAAGCTATCATTCATGCATTGAAGATGTGGAGAAAGTTATCTCCTTGGCAGGAGGTTTTTTTTTATGAGTGATCATAGTGGACTAAGGTACTTGTTTGACCAACCCAATATGAATGCAAGCCAAGCTAGATGGTTGGATACTCTTAGTGAGTTTGATTTTGAGATAAAGTACATCAAAGGCAAAGAGAACTAACTTGTGAATGCTCTTAGTAGGAGAGTGATCTGAAATTGATTTTTAGTTAATTTTGTGCTAATATCAGTTTCATATTTAATATGAAAGTTCTTTGGTTTAATTCTTGTACAAGGGTTTATACATGTTCGTATGATTTATAATCAACAAAAACTTGATGACATTAAGTGTATTTCATGAAAATAAAAGCATGGAAACTAAATTTTGAACAACAACATATAAAACATAGCAAACACATACAACTGAGTCAAATACACATGGTTTTGATTAAGGAGTTCACCCCTCCTAGGCTACATCTCCTTGGTCCAACTTCCATGGCATGAGCCTTTGTAGTAGCTTCAGTTGTGAAAAAGTGTTGCTTACCTCCTCTGGGTTGCTTATCGACCCTAGGGATAATTTTTTTCGCTATTTTCTTCCGAGAACCACCCAAAGTTCCGACTAAAGGGGGGAAATAATTTTGCTTCTCCAAATATTCATTCTTTCTCTCCCATCAAAGAAAGAATGACCTTCCCTATAAGGGAAGGTCATTCTTTCAATTAGTCCTCGTGATCCTCAAAAGGATCCCTAAGTTGTTTATAGGGTTGCCCAAAGGTGGTGTATAGGGCATAACCAGTAAAGCTTACAAGTAAACAAGATATGGAAATGGTGACTAAGGTTGCAGTTTCCATTATTAGGTGATCCCAATATCATGGTATGTTTACCATATAATAACAAAGTTAACAAATCTTAACCAATACAATAGTTTCTATGGCTACACAGACCATTGATGATACTTCCAAAATCACGCCAAGAGAAACCCGTGTAGGAACGTCCTTAAAACCGCTTAATTCAGAATATGGTAAAGTAGCTCCTAGATGGGGAACTACTGCTCTTATGGGTTTTACAATGGCTCTATTTGCAGTATTCCTATCTATTATCTTGGAGATTTATAATTCTTCTGTTTTATTGGATGGGATTCTAGTTAGTTGGGACTAGAGGAACTCCAAAATTAGCCTGGTGAGCTCTTGAAGAAAAAGAAAAAAAAAGAACTAAGGGATTCAAACCCAGACCAAATAGTGGCTTTTAGTTTTTAGCTTATCTTGTTCCACTAGTTTGATCATGTAAATACTTTTCTCTAAGGATTTTTGGAATATGGGTGTGCGACTTGTTGAAATAGATCCATATTTATAGTACAGAAGACCGATCTGTTATCTTCATAAAGATGGTCCTACCTCGTTGGATATTTCATTTCTAGAATATTGAATCTCTAGAGCACGAGGTCTATCATAGATATGTTCCAGGAAGATCTGAACTATGGTTTGTACCTATCATTTCCTCGTCACCACACTTCCAATAAAGAATTTGAAAGAGGTATTTCCTATAATAAATCGAAGGATCTATCCCCTCTCATAATTATGCTGATTATGACCAAAGAATTATATAGTATCTTATTTCTCTTAGTTAGCATATTTTATTTCGTCGAATGGGGAAAAATGAAAAGGTTATTACCCAGAGAACCTTTTGAGAAAATCATCGGGGTATAATTGAAATCTGAGGTTTGGATTGATTCATCTATTGAGATCTCGACAAGATAATTCCTATAAATCGTCTATATTAGTTCTTTTCTAGGGAACCGATATCACACGAATAGGGTAAAAGATTGTTCAAAGGGCCTATAGTGATTTATCATGGGGATGAGCCGACTTGAAATTTTGGCACTATTTGAAATTTTGGCACTATAGAGTCTTCTAATAGAAATGCTGGATTGTTTCGAATCATCTTCATTTCTCCAGCCGGTCAGGCAACGAACCATAAAGTATCTCAATATTTTCCCCAATTTATATATTTGTGTTCAAAAGCATTTGCGTGTTCTTGTTCAAGCCGTATGAAGGGAAATTATCATGTACGGTTTTCAGAGGGGGAATTTCAGTTTACCTATCTCAATAAAGTATACGATCGGTTCGAAGAGCGTCTCGAGATTCAGGCGATTGCGGATGATATCACCAGTAAATATGTTCCTCCTCATGTCAATATATTTTATTGTCTAGGGGGGATCACACTTACCTGTTTTTTAGTACAAGTAGCTACTAGTTTTTCTATGACTTTTTACTATCGTCCGACCGTTATAGAAGCTTTTGCCTCTGTTCAATACCTAATGACCAAAGTGAACTTTGGTTGGTTAATCTGATCAATACATCGATGGTCGGCAAGTATGATGGTTCTAATGATGATCCTGAACGTATTCTGTGTTTATCTCATAGGTGGATTCAAAAAACCCCGTGAATTAACTTGGGTCACAGGTGTAATTTTGGCTGTCTTGACCGTATCTTTCGGTGTAACTGGTTATTCTTTGCCCTGGGATCAAATTGGTTATTGGGCAATGAAAATTGTGACTGGTGTGCCTGAGGCTATTCCTGTAATAGGATCTCCTTTGGTAGAATTATTACATGGAAGTGTTAGTGTGGGTCAATCTACCTTGACTCATTTTTATAGTTTACACACTTTCATATTACCCCTTCTTACTGCTGTATTTATGCCAATGATTTTTCTAATGATCCGTAAGCAGGGTATTTCAGGTCCTTTATAGAGAGGAAAGATAGATTGAAAATAACTATTCATAACTTCTTGTCCCGAGTAACGATGATAATATATCATCGCCAGGAATATTTCTTATTCAAAAATGGAAATATCCATATAAAATAGAAAATATGGTCCTCGGATTTCTCCTTTCGATTTTGGAGTATTATTCATCCAATACAAACAAATAATTGGAGTAGATTCTCAGACGGAGAAGATGGATTATGGGAGTGTGTGACTTGAACTATTGATTAGGCCATGCGGATACTTTATCCGATCTACCACATAAAGATTTCTTATCAAATGTGTCTCTGTCCCAATTTCCTTATCAGAAATAGGAAGTTTAGCACCTGGGTGGAAAGGCATTGGTCAGTTTGTTATGTTCCAAGAGAATTATTTCTATGATCGAATCCAAATCAGGAAGGGCTCCGCGAGATCCGGACAATGGGGAAATATTTTCATATATTCAATAATTGGACCATATGACTTTACTTATTCATAGTGTGAAAATGCATCCATTTCCCTTGCATCCATTTTGAGGGGAAAAATATTGGAGTGAAAGAAGGGATCTAAGGAAGGAGAGAGGCCGGATCAATAACAAGTCAATACCTTGTATGCTAAAAAACTTTTGAGGTCTATTCGTGGTGATAAACACAAATTACAAGGACTAAGATGGTCCAAAAGGCATATCGATCATGATCGAATTTGTGAGCTTACTTGGGTAATGAGCATTTAACCGGAATAATAAAATGACCAATGATGGATGATCATAGACATTATTAGTTCCTATTCTTCCAATTCGTCTTCCATCACGGGAAAAAGAAGTGATATATACTTCCTCCAGTTATTGTTCGAGCCGGATGATAAAAATCGGCATGTCCGGTTCTTTCGGGGGATAGATCCATAAAGATCTACTTATCCCAATAACAAAGAAACTTGACCTAAATGATCCTGTATTAAGGGCTAAATTAGCTAGACGTATGGGACATAATTATTATGGAGAGCCCGCTTCGCCCAATGATCTTTCATATATTTTTCCAGTAGTAATTTTAGGTACTATTGCATGTACAATAGGTTTAGCGGTTCTAGAACCATCAATGATTGGTGAACCAGCAAATCCATTTGCAACTCCTTTGGAGATACTGCCTGAATGGTATCTTTTTCCTGTATTCCAAATACTTCGTATAGTACCTAACAAATTATTAGGTTTCCTTTTAATGGCCTCAGTACCCGCGGGATCATTGACGGTGCCTTTTCTAGAGAATGTGAATCAATTTCAGAATCCATTTCGTCGTCCAGTAGCTACAACAGTATCCTTGATCGGTACTGCAGTAGCTCTTTGGTTAGGTATTGGGGCAGCATTTCCTATTGATGAATCTTTAACTTTAGGTCTTTTCCAATCCAATTTGATCCAACTGTCAAATATAAAAATCTTTCAAAAAAAAAATTTTCATATATCTAGGGAGTAGTTGCTTTAAGACAAATTATATCTCCCTAGATATACCCATCTTGTCAGAGATTTCTTTCGAATATTCCATGAAAAGAGAAGAGATATGTAAAAGATTTGAAATAATTCTCATGACTCTCCAAAATAACCTGGGGAAAGGAAATGAATGAAGAGATTGAATGAAACCAACCATTTTATGAACCCGAAACTAATTCCTGGGTGGATCAATTGCAAAACGTTTTCGTAGAGCTTCCAATACCTGTTCGACAGATTCCTTCTCGAGGTGTTCAATTTTCATTAGATCTTCTCGACTGTAATTTAAGAGGTCCAATAATGTATGGATATTGGCTCTTCTGAGGGAGTTATAGGTTTTGGGGGGTAACTATAATTGGTCAATGAAAATATGTTGAAATGCTATTTTTTCTTTCGTTTCCCCTGTATCATTCAATACGTGCAAAAGGGGGAAGGGAAGCATATTAGATCCTTTTTTATTGTTCATTCCATCGATGTTCTGTTCCTCTCCATGCAAGAAGGGAATAAATAAGTCGATTAAATTTCGAGAAGCTTCGTAAAGTGCCTCCCTAGGAGTTAACCCCCCATCCGTCCATATTTCCAGGAAAAGGACTTCTTGTATTTCATTTTCGCTCCCATAGGAATGAATACTATAATTCGCATCGCGAACAGGCATAAAAACACCATCTATAGGGAAAATTCCGTCCTGATAATTATTTGAACTATGTATAATATATCTGCGATTTTTTTCAATTTGTTATCTGATATAAGAAGTAATTGATTTAGTAAGTCTAGCTATATGTTGTGTAGTATCAATTATTTTCACAGAAGGTGGCAATATGATATCTTGAGCAGTTACATTTCTGGGTCCAACAATATAAATAGAAGCTTCTCGGATTCCGTACGAGTCACTTCTAAGTACAATTTCTTTTAGATTCATCAAAATGTCATGTATTGATTCTTCAATACCTATTATCGCAGAATATTCATGTTTTATGTTCTCTAATTTCACACGTGTGATACATGTTCCTTCTACTTCTCCAAGTAAAGCTCTTCGCATTGCGATGCCTATTGTATCGGCTCGACCTTTGCGGAGCAGGGATAGGGTAAAACGGCCATAATGAAGACGCTTACTGTATGCTTTGGATTCGATTCATTTCCATCGTAGTGTCTGAATAGAGACTGATATTTCATCTCGAATCATACCAAGAATATTTGATCAGATCATTAAATCATTTCTTTCTCTTGAAATTCATTCAATTCTTAAACACGTCTCTTTTTGGGAGGTCTACATCCATTATGTGGCATAGGGGTTACGTCACGTACAAAACTTACTAGTATGCCACTTCTACGAATGGTTCGTAATGCTGTATCTCTCCCTCGACCAGGGCCACTTATCATAACTTCTACTCGTCCTATACCCCGATCCATTAATGTGCGACTAACATTTTCTGCTGCAGTCTGGGCAGCAAATGGTGTACCTCTCCTTGTACCTTTGAATCCACAGGCACCAGCAGAAGACCAAGAAATAACTTGTCCCCGTACATCTGTAGTAGTCACAATGGTATTGTTAAAACTTGCTTGAACGTAAATAACTCCTTTGAGTACTCGATGTTCATTCCTACGTGAACCAATTCTTTTTATAGTTTTTGATATATTAATAATTATGAGTTCAGTTTTACCACTAGATGCATTCATTTATATAGAAGAGGATTACCCCTGTTTTTTCTTATGTCTCGGATTAGAACAAATTATCATAACTCGTTTCCGTCTACGAATTGGTCGACATTTTCCACAAATTCTACGAATAGAAGCACGAATTTTCATGTTTGTGACCCTCCAATTTGCTCATATTACATTTTTTTTCCTGAGACAGAGAGTCTGTTTCATCTATGATTCTCGATCCCTATCAGATGTTCAAAAGGTGATTCAATCGTTTTAAGATTTGTTGCTAAGTCTATATATTATATGTCCTTTGGTTAAATCATAAGCACTTAATTCGACCTTGACCCTATCTCCTGGTATTATTCGTACGGAATTACGTCGAATCATACCCAAAATATGAGTCAAAATCTGACATCCATTATCTGTCAGAAATCAAAACATACCGTTGGGGAGTGATTCAGTAACCAAACCTTCCGCATGGATCAGATTTTGTTTCTTCATCGAATCTCCTCCTCTTTTAATTCAAAAACTTGACTAACGTGCTTGGATGAAGATGAATGGTGTCTCAATTTGCTCCGAATTTTCATACTATGGGGATATCTTACAGAATCCATATTTTTGGACAACATTTGAATCAATTACCATACATAACATAAAATTTCTCCTCCAATTTTTTTCTGTCGAGCTTCTCGATCCGTCAAAATTCCTTGGGAAGTAGAAAGAATTACGATCCCCATTCCACCTAGAACTTTTGGAATTTCTCGATAATTAGAATAAATTCTCAAACCATGTTTGCTGGTATGCTTTGACGTGGTCATATATGTCCTTTTCTTCCTTCTCCGATATTTTGAAGTCGATATCAAAAAATATTTTTGGCCTTCCTGATGCTCCCTAACATCTTCTATAAAACCTTCTTGTAAAAGGATCCTTCCAATTTTCTTGGTAATATTAGTAGCTGTTACTCGAACCATTCCTTTTTCTACCATGTCAGCGTTTCTTATAGAAGTAATTAGATTGGCAATAGTATCGTTACCCATGACGAACGAATTCTTAGGAATTCCAGGTCTCGATATAAAAGGCATGCTCAATCTTCTTTGAGGAATATGCCTGAGGTGGAATGAATTGATCCATGTCATGTATCATTTTATTAACTTTAAGTCAAAGATTTCTACAAGATCTATCAGTACTTATAAGACTTTGGGAGCCAATGAAACTATTTTAGTGAAATTCAATTGTCTCAATTCCTGAGCAACCGGACCAAAAACTCGAGTTCCTTTTGGATTTCCTTCCTGATCAATGACAACGGCTGCATTGTCATCAGATCGTATCATCATTCCATTGTCATGTTCAAATTCTTTACAGGTGCGTATAATTACGGCTCTAAATACTTCCGATTTTTCCAGGGGCATGTTAGGTACTACTTCTTTAATTATAGCAATTATAACATCACCTATATGAGCGCATTTACGATTACTTGCTCCTAGAACTCGAATACACATTATTTTTCGGGCTCCATTGTTATGCGCTATATTCAAATAAGTTTGAGACTGAATCATTTTTCCTCCAAAATATTTGTTATCTCGGCAGATAACATGAAAAAGAAAAAAAGGAAGAGTTCTTACGAACTAGTAATCTTCTTCCACCAGAAAGAAATCTTTGATTCTGTATGGGTTAAGTAGTGACAAATTGGGTACGTATAGGCATTTTTTATGCAGCTGCTCTAGCGACGGTTTCGGATACTCCGCCCATTTCATAAAGTATTCGACCTGGTTTGATGACAGATACCCAATATTCGGGAGATCCTTTCCTGAAACCCATACGTGTTTCTGCAGGTCTCATTGTAATAGGTTTGTCGGGAAATATACGTACCCATATTTTTCCACCACGGCGGGCATAACAAGTAATCTTTCTTCGTCCAGCTTCTATCTGCCCAGATGTGATCCAAGCGGGTTCAAGTGCTTGAAGAGCGAATCTACCGAAACAAATGCGATTGCCGCGGTAAGATACTCCTTTCATTCTTCCCCTATGTTGTTTACGAAATTTTTTTCTTTTTGGGTTATAGTCGATGGTTAATAGTATTTTGATCCCATCTCTAATTCAGAACCAGACATGAAAGTTTCTTCTCATCCGGCTCCTCGTGAATAATCTATGTCAAATTGGACAATCAATAGTTATTAGTTAGATATAAATGAGTCTATATCTACGCATTACACATATTGTATATAGAATCTAATTTACAGGACGAATAACTCTTATATTTCCATCCAATGCCTTAATAAATAATTTCACAGGCGAATATTGACTCTTCCAATATTTACTCCATGGGGCCTATAGACTCCAATGAGCTTAATTGATTTTTGGTTTATTTCACCATCCTATCCAATGAATGATTAAGATTCCTATCTTATGCAGTCATAGGTTCCATCGTTCCATAGCTTCTATCTAAATTCCTAGGTCTTCCCTCCGCAATGGAGCTTTATTTTCATCTGTTACGGAATCAATTTCCTTAGTTTCCATCAACCCGAAGCTCTTTCTCCTTCATAAATTGAATTCCTTCAATCTTGCTTGAATGAATTAGGATGATTCTTATGTGATAAGTATCCTGTTGCCTCTGCAATCTACTCCAATGGCTCCAAAACATCAAAATCTACCAAGAATGACTCTTCGCAAGCCAAAATTGGTCAAAAATTGCCTCAGTTATGGAAAAACTAATTTTTCCTACTATTTCTCCACTAAAACTGGAATTCCGCCAGATAACTCCACTAAAATTGGAGCTTTCGCCGCATTTGGAGGGCTCTACCAAATCCTCCACTAACTTAAAATCATCATTATCTGAAGTTAAGCACACATTTAGGATTTAATTAATTAAGGTATAGCGCAAAGCACGTTTTTTTGCAATAATCGTGGATTATTATAATTAATCTAGAATAGTGGCACTTTAAAATTAGTTTAAAAACTTTGAAACTACATCGGTAAAATAGTTCTAGCCCATGGTCTTCGCACTTTGGACATATTCTAGCCCTCTCCAGACCCCGAAACATGTAGGCACTATCGAACTTTAAATATATGTGGGATCCTATTGCTAATAAGAATCATGTGATGGTATAGTGGTAGGTCTCGACGCTTGTATGGGGGAGGTCGCACGGTCGACCCCCACCTCTGCCCTTCCTTAGTCAACACATTTTTTTGGATGAAATATTAATTCAGACCTTTGGACTTAGAAATATTTGCGCTCCTCCGACCTTGATTCAAACCTTGGTTAAAAAGATATGAGCCCATACAACCTTTGTATTTCAACCTTGCAATAAAATATATGCCATCCATCATTGCCATGGGGGAGGGCACGTGGCAGCCTTTGGATGCTCCATGTGGCCCTTCTTCATTGGCCCAAATCCAATCATAAAAATTAATAATCCACCATTTATAGAAATTTCAACCTTAGGATTAAGAGGAAAAATTCTAATTTCCCAAGCAACATTGCAAATCTGACTGTGACACTTGTCACAGTATGATTGGCTAAAATTTGGATAATATTCCCTATATATTCCTAAGGTGATGACTGGACTTCCAAGTCATTAGTCTCTCACTATTCTGCACATTTTTTACATGTTTGAGAAAATGGACAACACACCATAACTTACTCATACGAACTTGGATTTTGATGAAACGAGTTGCGTTGGATTCCTAGTGATGAGCTCTATCTGGCCGCTCTGGTTTGGAGCATTTCTGAGCACTTTCAATTTTGAGCTAAACACTGAGCCTCTAATCATTCCTCCCCACTAGAAGCCTTTTGGACCCCAAAAGATACTATCAATTGTTCAACATGTGAGGGTACAGCTCCCTCACCCTTTCACTCTCCATCTATTTGGCCTTGGAAGGATTTTGTACCTTAATTCCCACTCTAAGGTATTTGACATTCCCTCTCCTTGAAGTTCTAATTCTTCTGTCAAGTATGAGATCTTGCTGAAGTTCATCAAGATATTCTAGTGAGAAATCATCTATTGATGGAACTTGAGCATGCTCTCCTTGATCATCAATCAAAGGAGGCTCAAACAATCTCAAATTCTCAACATTAATGACAGAATATATTTTCATATAAGGAGGAAAATATAGCTTAAATGCATTAGTACCAATATTTTATAGAATTTTAAATGGACCATAACGGATTGGCTTGAGTTTTTTACCTTCCCCTTGAAATATTTCTTTGTTGATATATAACCATACTTCATCTCCAACCTGGAATTTGTGATCAACATGGTGTTTATCATGCCTTGCCTTGTAGCTAATTTGACTTTTTTCAAGTTGCTCTTGCACTGTGTGATGTACCAACTGAATTTTCTCAATGAACTTATTTTCCTTATCTATGTCACTATGACCATCTATAGCGACATCTTTCTCAAAGATGAAGTCCAAAGGTGATCTTGGAAAGTACCCAAGACATGCCTCAAATGGCGATGTGTTTGTGGAAGACTGATTTTCCCTGTTGTATGCATGTTGAATGTAATGCAACTGTTCATCCCAAAACTTGGGATGTTTGCTGCAATAACCTCTAAGAATATGAATGACTTTCATGTTTACCATATCAGTCTGACCATATTTTTGTGGATGAAATGTTGTACTCTTCTTCAACTTTGTGTCCATCATGTCCCATAATTTTAACCAAAAATTCCCAACAAACTGGGAATCTCAATCACTTACAATAGAAGTAGGAAGACCAAAATAAACCCATAAATTTTGAAAGAAAATATGAGAGGTTTGTTTAGTTGTAATTGTTTTGTTACATGTCATCAAAAGATACATTTTGCTGAACCTACCTACAACAACATACAAGTAATCATGACCTTTCCTTGACATTGGAATACCACCTACAAAATCCATTGAGATACTCTCCCAAGGATGTGAAGGAACCGGAAGTGGAGTGTACAATCCAAGTTTCCTATTACTAGGCTTACTTATTACACATAAATAACATCCTCTAATAAAACAAGATACACTATCAATCATGTGTGGCCAATAATAATACCTTTGGGGATTCGCTACTGTCTTGCCTACATCGAAATGTCCAGCAATCAGTGAAGTGTGCACCTCCCTTATGATATTGTTTCTTTATCTTTATGGTATACATAACTTTCCCAAGTGATACAAAAAACTGTTATGCACATGATAATCTAACTCATCATTTTGGTTTCATTGACTCAAGCTTTCATACACATCTTGAAAATCACTATCATATGCATATTGTTCAATGTAACTTTCATGCATAACTGAATTGTGCTTGAGTATAATAGATGAATTTACAATAGGCCTAGAGATGATATCAACTACCTTATTGTAGATTCTTTTTTTATACCTGATAACCAAATGAAATTGTTGTAGAAATCCCATCCATCTGAAATGTCTTAATTGCTGCAACTTTGACTATGATTGTAAGTACTGCAAAGGTTGGTGGTAGGTATGGATAATTGTATCTTTCCCCATCAAATATTTCTTCAATTTCTTTACACTTTGTACCAATGCATATAACTCTTTGTCATAGGTGGGATATTTATTCATAGCTCCATTAAAAATTTCATAATGAAACGAAATAGGCTTACCATGCTGCATGAGAACTGCTCCCATGGCATAGTCACTTGCATCTTTTTGGAGTTGAAATGGTTGTCTAAGATCTGGAAGAGACAATACCAGTGTTTAACTTATATTTTTCTTTAAAGCATAAAATTATTTTTTCTGCATATCTCCCCAATGGAAGACTTTCTTGACACTTGTCAATGCATGTAATAGAGCTGCAATGGATGAAAAAATAGCAATGAATTTCCTCCAATACTGTGCTACCCTAAGAAAGCTTCTTACCTCTGTAACTGTATTGAGATTGGGAAAATTTAGAATGACCTCTACTTTGCAAGGGTCTATCTTCAACTCACCTCCTCAAACAATGTGTCCCAAATACACTAAAGAAGTCTTGCCAAACTCACACTTCGACATCTTTAAAAATAACTATTATTTTTTCAAGACATTAAGTACCTTGTTCACATGCATGATATTTTCATATCTTGATTTGATGAATATCAAAATATCATCTAATTAAACAATGAATAATTCATATAGAAATGGTCTTAGTACATCATTCATGACTCTCATGAAATTAGTTGGAGCATTGGTTAGACCGAATGGCATAACTAGCCACTCAAACAATCCTTGTCTACTTTTAAATGTAGTTTTCCAAATGTCCTCCTCATCTATTCTAACTTGATGATAACCACTTCGTAAGTCTAAATTAGTGAAATATCTTGCATACTTTAACTGATCTAGAAAATCATCAATGTGTGGGAGTGGGTAGTGATTCTTTACCATAATTTTATTCAGTGTGCGAAAATATATGCACATGTGCCAAGTATTTTTGTCCGAGTGTGAATAAACTATTCAACCCTTTTCCACATTAATTTATCAATCTAGTTGTGTACATTATTTCAAGGTAATGCGAAAGGTATATGCAGGAGCAATGGCACAATGCAACCTTAATCACAGATTTAACAACTGAAATAAGAAAGAACCATTGTAACAGTAATTAAAGATAAACTGTAGAATTATAAAAGAATTCTCAGCAAATTAAAGAAAAGTACCATAACAACAGTTAAAATGTACAAATTGAAATGTGAGAACAACACACAGAGATAATGAAGCACTTGGTCAGAAGAGTGGGCCCAACTCTCTAACTAGGGCTGCGATGGATTCACAGCTTATAGATAGAACAATAAAATGACTTGCATTCAATTAATTAACAGTCTTCTGTTACAAACTTGATCTCTTGCACGGCTAACCTAATTCACAGCCTTGAAACGCTTCTTATACAATTTTTCAGAGAACCCCCATTTCCCCAAATCTGACAACTAATGTCTACAAATATACAATTGTTAAAATGACTAAACCAGTTGCCGAGAGAAAACAAGAAAGGTCTAAAATTGGTCTGGTATCTGGTATGTTATTACAGCGATATCGAAATATAGATGTAAACTCGGAGTTGCTCCTGTGATCTGCAGATGCGACCCTTTGACCACTGAATCTACGGAAATGATATAATTAGTAACTCGCATAGGCAAAATCCACATGACTATTATTTCATTAATTAAACATTCCAAATAAGACAATGGAAGGGGTTTTACCTTGTTCATTAGATAATTTAATGGGTATTATGATACAAAGAAGTGAAAGAGTGGGTGAAAATGGAAGGAAAAAGTATGCAGATTTGGTACCCAACATCTCCCCCCAACTAGTATTTCTGCATGTCCTCATGCATCTCGCCGTCTCTTTAGGTCTAGGTTGGACCAGCTATGGTCAGCATGAAACTAAGAGAGGTCATATTCTGCAGCCATCTCTGTACCAGGGGGTTTATATTATTTTGTCAGGAGGATATCCTTCCACCAATATTCCCTTACGCTATATTTTAGAGTATACTAATCTACTGGCAACCAAATGAGGGGGAACTTAAATCTTAGCCCCATCCACTGGACCCCACAAGTTTGAATGCATGCAACAAAATATGGCACTCTTTTTAATGTCCGTGCAAAACTGGGTCCTCCAAAAGGTTCCCAGTTTTTGATAGCTGATGACGACAACATCCATCTTCTTTGGCAACTGTCAAGAACTTCATCCTAAAAAGAAACTATTTGTCTGATATAGACGTCAGCACACCACTTCTGTGTTATCAGCATAAGTTCTTTATGACCCTCAATCTGCAAAAAGGTAGATTTCTTGTTATAAATATTCACTGACTGACCATGATCCCTCCTTATCATTCTAGTTATGTTGCTTAATTAATGGGAAAGGTTGTTCAATAAGGATATGTGATTAAAGGTAATAAAACTAGTATCATGTTATATGTAATACTTACTAGTCTCGATAATAGAAGATTTACCATGATAGAAAAATGGGATTTGAACCCTTATCAAGCTAATTATTTATATTGTACAGATGTTATAGTATGTAAGATAAGGTGAGTAGTGCTTAAATTATACAGATAATTATCAGTGGTCTTGTAGCTTGATTTTCCTCAAAAGTATCAGAGGCCTTCTTCCATTTAACCTCATTGATAGTATAGGAGGTGAAAGCTCTTAGGTGAACGTCTCCCACAAATGGAACTAGATTGAAGGTCTAATCATTCTTCAAGAAATAATTATGCATGTAAAGCTCACACATCAAGTGTTGTTCCACAATATGATGGATTTTCAAAATACGAAGGAACTGTATTGGGTCCTCAATCTCATGGTTGATTTCTTCACAAATTCTTTCCAGGCAGAAGAAAAAGAACTTATCTTGAATAAATAAATCATAACTATGGGCAGGAGTTCTATAGGCCATTACCTGTTGCACCAAGGTAAACATTTCCTCTTTATCTTCCTTTAGCACTCGTACCTGCTCCTATAAGTCCTCCATCTTGACCTGTGGTTTCTATTGCCTTCACCTTGCTCTGTCTAACTAGTCTATATACCCAGTAACAATCCCAGCGCCCTGCTCCCAATCCCTCTTTGTCTCCTTCTTATGTTCATTCGTGGAAGATTGCCATTTCTAAATTTCAGCAGCCAGGAAGAATTCTCAGGCTTCAAACAGATGTTCAATAGGGCCAGTCTGTGTGGCAGCAGAGGTTGTTAGAACATCTTCTGTATGTACGGTTATTGAAGAAACTTCGAACTTGGGTTTCACCGCCTTCCATTTATATTCTTTTAGCTTCTTCTTTAACCGAGATACTTGCTTTCTCACCTTCTGAACTTCCTTCTTTAGCCGCATGTGTAATATTCCCAAGTTTTCACATGATATTTGGAATATTAGAGTTCTTAATTTTCTTAATGAATTAAGTAAATAAAAGGGTGGAGGGACCCATAATCCTCAAAGATGAATAATGATCAGGAGATCATGTCCATATTATGGAAATTGCTCAAAAATGAAAGTGCTCAAAAGTGGTTATAATCTGAATGACCGGAAAGGTCTCGTTTCTGCAATTCTGGTGCCATGAATGGTTCTCAAAACCGAGGTCATATGCAGAATTTATTGAGGTTTGAAATCATCTAGTAAACTCCAGAAAAGGACTGTTTGACTTGGTTTGACTTTAGACATTTTACAAAAGAAATATTATTATGTTTTAAATTCATTTTTGTATTATGGTGGAAGCTAATAGAAGGGTGCCACGTGGCCTGCCTCGAGGTTGCCACTTGGCCCCAGGTGTCTATTTGGATAGAGATGGACAAGGAAAAAAATATTTGGTGGTTGAAGAGTCGACTCGACTCAATGGGCAGAGACCCGACACCATGGGCAGCCTGAACGAGATTTAGGTCTGGCCTGCACACAAACCTGGGTAAGCCTGAATGGCTAGTCGAGTCGAGCACAGTTATTTTCAACCAAAAATTTATGCCTCTGCAGGATTTGAGAGTGGGCCTCTCAGCTGCCAGCCCACAGGCCTGACCGGCCCACCTCCATGGTGTTTCTTAACCACTACGGGCGCGACTTTATATTATCCTTTGTAATGTATTCAGGCAGAAAAAATAAAGGGGCTAGCCCCGACTCCACGTGACCTCCGCCTACGACCAGGAGCTACCACCAACCAACCTCCAACCGCCAACGGTTATAGTTTGTGGGTATTCTGCATGTGAACACGTTGCGACATAATATTCCACGGTCCATTAACAGAGACGCTGCGCGGCTTTTTTGGAAACCGATCACATGTGCTGTAAGTGGATAACCATCACATTTAATGCCACCACTATTGTTGGGGCAGATTCTACCATTTTCGACAGCGTGCCAGTATTTGTCGAACTTAACTAGAGTTCCTCCAGTTTTGGAGGAGGTTTTTGAGGGATATTGGGCAAATCTTGTTTCTGCCATAACTCCCTCATTATTGAATGAAATTGGGGGAAAAATAGTCAATTTGGGGTATTTTCGACATTCTAAGTAGTTTGGCATAGGTTTCAGGTCAAAAAGAAATTAGCTTCAGTAGTTTTATCTTCAAGGAAGATCAAGGAGCCATAAGGGCCATCATGGAGAATGCAGTGTATTGGGATTTCTTTATCTGTTTTATGTAAATGAATTGTCATCTCTGGCTAATTCATACCTTCTGAAGCTAATTTTAAAGATATTTTTACCTATTGAGGCTTTTTTTCACTTGTACTTACATTTTTAGCAAATTAATACATGAGGGACATGCCATTGAGAGCTAAACCAGCAAATGTAGTCCAGGAGGGGTGAACTGCTTCAACAATTTTCTAAGTAATGTGCTTTGTGAAGTTTATTTCTTTGTTATTTACTATTTTACAATGATAAACAGTTAAAATACTTAATCAATCCTCACACATAAATCTGTTTAACAAAGCCAAAACTATTTGTTTAACCTGCAAATTAAGGAGAACCTTATGCACATATTATTATTACTGTTTGGATACTTAGCATAGCATAACTAATACATTCTATTCAGATAAATTTGGTATCAGAGCTAGATTTTTACTCTCTGTACTATTCTTGTGCAAAGTTTGTTTAACACTTTGCAAGGTTTTTGATGCTTACTAGGCTTAAGCTCAAGAGAGGAGAAGGTCAATTGGTGAGAGCTCATAGCAATCCTCAGCCAAGGAGGGAAAGAGTGCCATTATCTCCACCTTAAATTTCACCTCCAAGAGAAGAAGAAGAAGCCATAAGCATGTATTCAAGGGAAGGAGAAATACATGAAGAAGTTTATCCCAAAGAGGAAGAAAGGGTGTTTAGAAAAGCATTCCTTGATTTGACAGAAATAGTGAGAGGCCTTTATCAAGAGAGGAATGAAAGGCTTGAAGGAGAAGGGTCCAAAATTCACAAGGAAGGAGAAGGATCATTAGGAGACCATAATGATGAGGATAAATCCAAGAAGGGTAATGGAGGAAATGGAGACAGTGGAAAGTCGCCATCATCACCCTCATCTTCATCTTCATGATCGTTAACCTCTACATCATCTTCAGTACATCATTCTCACAAAGTCAAGAACACAAGGAAAATTCCTTTTCTTAAACTTGATCTTAAGTTTGAATTGCCAAATTTTGATGGTGAAGTTAATGAAAAAAAGCTAGATAATTGGATTAGGAAATTAGAGGTCTATTTGAGAATTCAAAAATTTCATGATGATGAAACTAAAATTCAGCTAGCTTCTTTGAGAATGGAAGGTGCAGCTCTTGTTTGGTGGGAGGCCAAGACAAGAGAAGAGATCAAAAAATATGGTAATATTATCTTATCATGGTCTAATTTCATTTTTTCAATTAAACAACAGTTTTATCCATTAGCTCACATGCAAAAATCCGTAATGGATTGGAAAATTTTCAAACAGTTGAAAGGATAAAATGTTCAAGTTTATACTCATTAATTTAGAAGAAGAGCTCTTTTACTAGGAATTGATTTACATGGCCAAGATATTTTATTCAAGTATATAGGAGGTTTGCATACTTACCTAAGACATACCATTCTCATGTTTAACCCTACAAGCTTAGATGAGGTTTGTGTTCAAGCCACACATTTAGAAGCAAGGGGAAAACAAAATTTAGATGCGAATGAGGAAAGTGAGTTTAAAGGCAAAGGGAGGAAAAAGAGAAATGTAAATTCTAGAAAAGAGAAGGGAAAATTTTTCTGCAAACACTGTTCTAAAACAAGTCATGATGAGGACTATTGTTGGAAACTTCATCCAGAGTTGAAACCAGAAAGTTTTAAAACCAAATATAAAGCCAAGGAGAAAGGTAAGACAATTGCATATGCTGAACAAGATCTAGGATCAAAATAAAAAGATGAAACAAAAATCATAGCTATGGCACTAAAGAACTTGAAGGGGAAAGAGAATGAAACTAAATCCAGTTCTAGTATTTCTAACTGTCACATAGAAGCTCCAAATGAAAAGAAGAAAATTGAACTGTTTCATGTGAGGATCATTTCCAAACATACCAAGGTTGACACACTATTTGACAGTGGGTCACAAGCAAACCTTATTTCTGAAGACTTAGTCAATAAACTAAAACTTGAGACCATTCCACATCGGAAACCATATCCTCTTGGTTGGATTTGTAAGGATGCAAATTTGCAGGTTTCAAAGAAGTGCATGTTGCGCTTTGCAATAACAACACATTTTATTGACACGGTTGAATTAGATGTTGTTACGCTTGATATAACAGGTGTTGTGTTGGGCAGTCCTTACTTGTATGACAGGAAAGCTATCTTTCATCGCCATGAGAACAAGTACCATTTATTCAAGGATGGAAAGGAGTTTCTTGTGAGAGCACATCACAAAAAACTAGACTCTTCTTTAGTGAATGCAGGGCAGATGAAAAGGCTTGTCAATGCAAGCCAAATTTGACTTTGATGTTGATTACAAAAAGAGAAATTGTACATAATCCTTTTCATGTATGTGCTGATGTAAATAATGTGTTGTTTCAATCTGAAAGCAGGTTGTCTTTGAAAAAAATATGACAAGAAGTTTCAACATTTGTCTTTGGTGTCGATCGGTGCAGAAAACAAAGTGTCAGTGCAAGAAGGTGCAAAGATCCAAGAGAGGGTAAAGCATCCAAGCATAAAAGGGACAAAGTTCAACAATGATCATTGCTGGTTTCAGAATGGCAGGGTACTATGGCGAGAAAACTTGGTCAAGAATCGACACAAGTACAAGGCTAATTCAGCAAAAAATCGTCATAAGGACATGATGCAAGGTGAAAGTAATTTTCAGTTTCCTTTGAATATAAACCAATGTAGAAGCAATATAATTACTATAAATTTAATTTGTTCTGCAATTTTTTAAAATATGTAGCATGACAAGGTCAAAGTTAGCAACAATTGGTCAATAGATTCAAGGAAAAATTTGTCGTTTCATGAGAAGCTCCAATTAATGAATCATGGAAATTTCAATGGATTAAGATTGGAAGAGTGAAGATTATGTCTCCTCATCTTCACGTTCAGTATTCCAGAGAGATTTTGGGGTCCAAAAGCTTCCCAGTGGGGAGGTGTGATCAGGAGATCATGTTCAAGTTATGGAAATTTCTCAAAAATGAAAGTGCTCAGAAGTGGTTGCAATCTGAACGATCAGAAAGGTCTCTTTGGTGCGATTCTGGCACCATGAACAGTTCTCAAAATCGAGGTTGTATGTAGAAGTTATTGAGGTTTGAAATTGTCTAGTTAACTCCAAAAAAGGATTGTTTGGCTTAGTTTGACTTTAGACATTTTAGAAAAAAATATATATTATTATGTTTTAAAGTCATTTTTGTATTATGGTGGAAGCAAATAGAAGGGCGCCACATGGCCTGCCTAGAGGCTGCCACGTGGCCCCAGGCATCTATTTGGACAGAGATGGAAAAGGCAAAAAATATTTGCTGGTTGAAGAGTCGACCCGACTCAATGGGCAGAGACCTGACACCATGGGCAGCCTGAACGATATTCGGGTCTAGCCTACATGTAGACCTAGGCAAGCCTGAATGACTAGTCGGGTCGGGCATAGTTCTTTTCAACCAAAATTTTTTTCCTCTACAGGATTCGAGCATGGGCCTCTCGGCTGCCAGCCCACAGACCCAAACGGCCCGCCTCCGTGGTGTTTCTTAACCACTATGGGCGTGGCTTTATTTTATCCTTTGTAATGTATTTAGTCGAAAAAAAGAAAGGGGCTATCCCTCAGGCCAACCCAACTCCACGTGACCTCTTCCTATGACCAGGAGCTGCCGCCAACCAACCTCTAACTGCTGACGATTACAGTTTGCGCATATTCCGCATGTGAACATGTTGCGACATAATATGCCACGGTCCATTAACGGAGATGCTGGCAGATTTTTAGGAATCAGTCACATGCGTTGTAAGTAGATAACCATCACATTTGATGACACCACTATTTTTGGGGAGGAGTCCGCCATTTCCCTCAGCGTGCCAATATTTGTTGAACTTAATTGGAGTTCCTCTAGTTTTGGAGGAGGTTTTTGAGGGATATTGGGAAAATCTTGTTTCTGCCATAACTCCCTCATTATTGAACTAAATTGGGGGAAAATTAGTCAATTTTGGGTATTTTCAACATTATGAGCAGTTTGGCATAGGTTTCAGGTTGAACAGAGGTCATATTTGATAGTTTTAGCTTCGAGGAAGATCAAGGAGCCATCATGGCCATCATGGAGAAGGCAGTGTATTGGGCTTTCTTTATCTGTTTTATGTAAATGAATAG
Source organism: Pinus albicaulis (assembly GCA_034641835.2). Lineage (NCBI taxonomy): Eukaryota > Viridiplantae > Streptophyta > Pinopsida > Pinales > Pinaceae > Pinus > Pinus albicaulis. Next base: position 610,557,417 of record CM076569.1, read on the forward strand.
TCAACTCTAGCTAATTCATAACTTTTGAAGCTTATTTTACAAAGATTTTTTGCTATTGAGGCTTATTTTCACTTGTACTTACATTTTGAGCAAATTAATACATGAGGGACATGCCATTGGGAGCTGGACTAGCAGATGTAGCCCAGGAGGGGTGAACTACTTCAACAATTTTTTGAGTAATGTGCTTTGTGAAGTTTATTTCTCTGTTATTTACTGTTATACAATGATAAACAGTTAAAATACTTAATCAATCCTCACACATAAATATGTTTAACAAAGCCAAAACTATTTATTTAACCTACAAATTAAGGAGAACCTTATGCACACATTATTATTACTGTTTTGATACCTGGCACAACACAACTGATACATTCCATTCAGATCAAATAAAATCCAATTTTAATGTGTGTATGTGGATATTCTAGAACTAGATCTAAAATCATGGAGTAGTGGAGCAGCTCCATTAATGGATATCATGTCTCATTTATGAGATATATTATGGAGGATCAAGCAGTCAAATAAGATCATGGATCTTAAATGTAAATTCATGAGGATCTTTGATAAGGTCAACTGAGATCATAATGCATTCATAGTAGGATCATAAAGCAATTATGATTGGTTAGTGGAGGAGGTGATGAATTTAATGCACACATGATGGAGAGGGTGATCACCCTATATGAACATGATGGAGGACATCGAGAAAAAATGCAGTCAACCATGGAGACTTATGTCCACATGTATAGCGCAGTTTTCGAGTGGGCCTAGGCTATGGAAGGCTCATGATCTATATAATGAATGTGAAGGCACAATGGAAGACAAGATTTGGATTATTCACTTCTTGATATCTCTAGATCTAGATTTGTCTTAGGACATATCTATGCATTCTTGAGTTGTTTAGATATTTCTTCAGTTTTTCTTAGCATAGGGTGTTCCCGAGCGGGAATCCTACCTCTTTCCTAGATTGATATCTAAGGAAGAGGGTTGTACTACATTCATTATCACGCATTAGTGCCATCTTCAGGAGGTTTTTTCTAGAATTCATCTAGGAAACCGGTGGAGGAATCATCCTACCACTTTGTTCTTCACATTCAGTCTTCCAGAAGCAATAGTTCTATATCCAGCATTCAATCCATTGGGTTTTACCTCCATGCAGCAGCAACCCCTTCAATGATTGCGCAGTCCAGTCCTGTAGATCTATTAGAGGAAGGAATTTTTCAGTATTTCAACTGGAAATCCTATGAGGGATCATCTCCTCACATCTATTGTTTCCATCACTTACGAGCTAATTTGACATATCTAGCAGCAGGCTATTGAGCCTCCCTCTCTTATAGTGTAGATTCTTAAAGCTATTGTTCATCCAGCAACTATTTTCAGTGGGGGAGATTGGAGGAGCTAGATCTTGAGCTTTTAGCCTAAGGATCTAGTGAAGGGATCAACCCTTCTTGCATAGATCTGATTGTGCATCATTGCAGCCATCATATCATCAGATCTAGCTTCAGATCTGCATACCCAGTAGTGTATATGTGAAGCCCTAAGAGGGTGGTTTTCTTATATTGATAGATCTGAGAAACCCTTTCTGAGTTATCTTGGTTGTCCATCATAGAGCCTGAATCTCTATTTTTAGCATCATCGAAGCTCCCAAAATTCCTAGATATGAATTTTGTCTTTCTGGCAATAGGAGTCCCAACAGTTGCAGCAGGGACAACATAATTTACCTTCTAGCAGTTCAGCAATTACGTGGTCCCTCTTCTGGGATCATTGCAGGGTCATTCTAGGCCATCTCTTTGGCTTGAGTGTCTCATATTTTGAGCACTGTTGTACTTATTTTTCACTTCCCATATAATAAAATGGCTCTGTTATTTTTGTGCATTATGATTTGTATTTATATTTATTGTTTACTTTTCTGCAGTTATTATATATTTTTTTCAGTATTACTGCATTCTCCCTTTTGGGATATTACAGTGGTATCAGAGCATGATCTTTGGCTCAGCTTGTGGACACTTCATCTTTTGCATCAAAAGAAGAAGCAGATAGATGAGATCTATCATGAAGGAGGATTGTAGTTTTGCCCCTCCTCTCTTTAGATCTATGCAAGATCTATCCAAAGAGGTCAATCAAATGAGAGGGAAAGGAAAAATGAGGATCCAAGAAGAAGATTTGATGAGGAAGGTCCAAACACTTCCTATCAGCAAAAAAGAAAAACGGAGAATCATAGATCTCCTCATAGATCTACTATGCCCGCTTTCTTTGAAGAAGGTGAATGGCATAGAAATGGAGAAAAAAAATAACCTGAGACTCGTGAGATTCATAGTATATATTTTGAAGAGTACAAAGCATAGTCTAGAGCATTCAAGGAGAGTCTAAATCTCCAACAATTCTTCCAAATCAAAGAAGAAAGAGGATCATATAGAAGCAATAGAAGAAAGAGGCACAATAGATTCTATTTGCCTACATTTGATGGAACTTCCTCAAGCACTGTTAAGGCTTGAAGGAAAGATTTAGATTCATTCTTCAGGCTACATCATGTAGCTGAAATAGAGGTTGTCCAGATTGCAGCAATTCATATTTATGGTGAAGCCAATGATTGGTGGTTTGGTCACATGAATCATGCAAAGGTGACTAAATATTCAGATTTCTTTCACAAATTGAGAAATAATTTTGATGTGAGAAAACCAGAGATGTGTCACAAAGAGACATTTCCTAAGGAAACAAGGGAGGATGTCATTATTGTCACTATGGACAAGGGGTCACTACATTCACCACTAGCTGCAGGAGTACTTGCACCCGGAGAATAGACACTTGAAACTTTTCAAGAGAGTCTTGAGCTCTTAACACATAGAGTCCCATGCATGGTTCAAGAGATGCATGAGGAAGAGGAGGTAGATTTCAGCGCTGGTACACTTGGAGAAGAGCAACCATCACTCTTACCAGCAGTTGGAGACACCATTGTCCCGGTTGGAGGAAATATTTTGTTCTTGCAAGAGGTTCCCACACATCAGTTGATCCAAGGTATGCATGAAATTTCATCACATATTGTTTCAGTAGATCTTATTGAAACTTATGAGAACCTTACATTAGGGCCAATGCATAACCAAGGGTTAGAATAAAATTCTGATTTGAAGTAGCAACATATCACGGCGCAAAGAACCCTTGGTATAATCAAGGAGGATATGAAGAGCTATCCCAGTTCATCATTGTTGAGCTACATTCAACCCTTTGAGTTGAAGTGTAGAGTTTCATAAAATGGGATAAGCATGATCCTATGTACAAATACTGGTTATGAGATCAGAATTGTGCCTTGCTTTGAGACATCATATGTATTACCATGCAGATCTACAACGTTGTCACTTAGTAGCAATGATAGTGAAGGGGCCCCATTATTCTTGGAGCATTCTGAAGGTAGCTTCATTCATAAAGAAATGGAGGTTAAGATGATATATGGTATACATCTTGATATGAGGAATCTTTTCTCCTTTCTAGATGAATCTTTCTCAATGAGCATCTCACAGCTCAAAGAGAAACTTCTACCTACAGTAGATCTAGAACCTCACTAGTTTTGGAGGAACATTGATGAGATGAAGGTCTCATTAAGAGATCTCATTCGATATGCACTTCAAAATTTCATGGAGTGCAAATTTATTCATCAGTTTGGGGAGGATGGTATTCTACAAAGGGAGGATACCATGTTTATGCAGTACATCATTCATCATCCACATGGGGATAAGTGGTGAGGATGATAAGAAAGGGGTTGCATGACCACTTACAGAAATATGACATGGGCCAGCAAGAAGCTTGGTTACGTTGGATACTTTTGGGTGAGTTTGGTTACTGCCCAAAGGCTACTATTTCTTTGATCCATGCCTTGAAAAATACTTACGTAATGAAGAAGGAGGCATGGCTGCACTCGCTGCTCTTGGGTGAGTATGGTTACCACCCAATAGCTCATATTTTTCTGATTCATGCCTTGTGTATCAATGATGGAATACATCAAAAGAAAGCATGTTCATTTTTCTTTCCCTTGAGAGAGTTTGACAATCACATGACATCTCCTATGTCTATGTGTTTTGTATTGGGTAGAACTTGGAATAACGCTCTCATGATATGTATTGATGGTGTTTTCTTGTATTGGGATGATGCACATGAGGAGGAGAGAAAGCAGCAAGATCTCTTCTTGCTTTGGTTTCTTTTGGGGAAGTTTGGCTTATCCATCTTGCATGGGGAAGGGGAGGATGGCAGAAAAAGGACTTACTCCGATGGTTATTGTTCGGAGAATATGGTTTGACATATTTGTCTACCCATAATGTTGGAATGATGCTTGGATCCAACAAGGCCAACAGGGCTAAGGATGAGGGCATGTTAATTCTCAATCTACTTCATAAAGCATGGGATGAAAAGGTGTATTGTGAGATGGAGCTTTTACTTTGTGGAAAGAACCACTTTATTTTATGTATCTGATGTATTGATGATGATGTTGGACATCATATGGTTGTCACTTGGTACTTCATGATGGGAAGAGGGAATCTAACTATACAGTTGGAGATCATTCTATGCATTCTTGAGAGACAAATTTGGAACCAAACATGCATAACACATTGCAGCAAATGGAAGAGGCCTTCCTTATGTGGATGCCATTTGGAGGGAAATAGATGTATTGCATCTACTTTTTCAATTGCTTGAGGAAAAGAAACATTTTGTCAGGGAGGACTGTAATATTCCCAAATTTTCACATGATATTTGGAATATTAGAGTTCTTAATTTTCTTAATGAATTAATTAAATAAAAGGGTGGAGGGACCCATAATCCTCAAAGATGAATAAAATCCACTTTTAATGTGTGTATGTGGATATTCTAGAACTAGATCTAAAATCATGGAGTAGTGGAGCAACTCCATTAATGGATATCATATCTCATTTATGAGATAGATTATGGAGGATGAAATAGTCAAATAAGATCATGGATCTTAAATGTAAAATCATGAGGATATTTGATAAGGTCAACTGAGATCATAATGCATTCATAGTAATATCATAAAGCAATTATGATTGGTTAGTGGAGAAAGTGATGCATTTAATGCACACATGATGGAGAGGGTGATCACCCCATATGAACATGATGGAGGACATGAAGAAACAATGCAGTCAACCATGGAGACTTATGTCCACATGTACAATGCAGTTCTGGAGTGGGCCTAGGCTATGGAAGGCTCATGATCTATATAATGAAGGTGAAGGCACAATGGAAGGCATGATTTGGATTATTCATTTCTTAATCTGTTTAGATCTAGATTTATCTTAGGACATCTCTATGCATCTTGAACTGTTTAGCTAATTCTGCAGTGTTGTTTAGCACAGGGTGTTGCCGAGCAGGAATCCCACCTCTTTCCTAGAGTGATCTCTAAGGAAGAGGGTTGTACTACATTCCTTATTAGGCATTGGTGCCGTCTTCAGGAGGTTGTTTCTAGCATTTAGCTAGGAAACCGGTTGAGGATTCATCCTACCACTTTTTTCTTCACATTCAATCTTCCAGGAGCAGCAGATCTATATCTGGAATTCAGGCCATTAGGTTTTACCTCCATGCAGCAACAGTCCCTTCAGGGATTTTTCAGTCCAGTCCTATAGATCTATTGGAGGAAGGAAGTTTCCAGTATTTCAGTTGGAAATCCTATGAGGGATCATCTCCTCACATTGGATATATTGTTTCCATCACTCAGGAGATGATTTGACATATCTATAAGCATGCTATTGAGCCTCCCTCTCTTACAGCATAGTTTCCTGAACTTGTTGTTCATCCAGTAGCTATTTTCAGGGGAGGAGATTGGAGGAGCTAGATCTTGAGCTTTTAGCCCAAGGATCTAGTGAAGGGATCAACTCTTATTGCATATATCTGATTGTGCATCATTGCAACCATCATATCATTAGATCTAGCTCCAGATCTGCATACCCAACAGTGTATATGTGAAGCCCTAAAAGGGTGGTTTTATTAGATTGACATATCTAGGAAACCCTTTCTAGGTTATCTTGGGTATCCATCATAGAGCCCGGATCTCTATTTTCAGCATCATCGAAGCTCTCAAACTTCCTAAATATGAATTTCTATCTCTCTGGAAGTAGTAGTCCCAATAGTTGCAGTAGGGACGTCGCATTTTACCTTCTAGCAGTTCAACAGTTACACAGCCCCTCTTCTGGGATCATTGTAGGGTCATTCTAAGCCATCTCTTTGGCTTGAGTGTCTCATATTTTGAGCACTGTTGTACTTTCTTTTTCACCTCCCATATAATAAAATGGCTCAGCTGTTTCTGTGCATTCTTATGTGTATTTAGATTTATTTTTTACTTTGTTTCAGTTCTTATAGTGTGCTTCAGTATTACTGCATTCTCCCTTTTGGGATATTACAGCATGGTCTCATTAAACTGAAGTTGATACCTTTCTTTGAGAGGTGGTCTCATGTTTTCACATTGTTCTATCGACTCTTGTTTAACGATAAACTCATCTCCCAGCCTATAGCAGGTTCATAAGGTGGTGGACTGCTGTTAGCAGCATCAACTAGATTCTTCACCAGGTCTTCTTTACTCGGTTTTGGAAGCACTCTCTTATTCTTATTTTTCCAATTCTGGAGTTTCTGACACCTGGACAGTGTCTGCATTGGGAATTCTCTACTCTAGTTCTTCTACAAAATTCCCTTCTTCATTCTGAACTTCGGGATGCCCGTAATGTGAATCAACAAGTGATGGATCGACAATGGCCATTTCCTTCCTTGTATCGACAAACATCAGTATTGGCAGGACAACGATCTCTTTTATTAAACGTTGGGGAGAACGAAACCCCCTTGCTTCTCTTGGAATTATAGTTTGAAAAGGAGAATGAAAAATATTATCTACCTTTTCTATGTTAGTCTTGTCTGTCTCTTCTGATTCCTTTTCTCCATCACCTTCATTTCTTAATTGTGCCAAGCCTCCTTCATACATTGCTTCTTGACCTGTGGTCAACACTAGTTCTTGTGGAGCAGTGTCAACCTTAAGGGTCGTTCTTTCCATGTCTTCCTGTCCTGACTGAGTTGGTGGTGGTTCTTGTGTGACACCCCTACCCATTTCAATATCCAAATATGCTTGGGCAAGTGAGGCTGGTTCTTGTGTGACAACATCACTTGCCACCCCCCTGACTAGTATTTCCTTTTCTTATACTTCATTAATGAAAGTTGATTCCTATAGAACAATATCAAATTCACCCCCTATCTCCATGATTCCTTCATCAATAAGTTCCACAAGCGAGGTTGGTTCTTGTGTGACAGCCTCGACTATGTCACCAATTATTTCTTCTATTTCCATTTCCTCTAGTTCTTCCTCTTCTTCCTCTGATTCCTCTAGTTCTTCTTCTTCTCTTGTTGAACCAACAGGAGATTATGGTTCTTCCTTTATTTCCTCCAGCTCTTCCTCTTTTGTTAAAACAGCTAGAGGTGTTGGTTCTTCCTCCATTTCCTTCGGCTCTTCCTCTTCTGTTGAATCAGCCAGAGGTGCTAGTTCCTCCTCCATTTCCTCCAGCCCTTCCTCTTCTGTTGAATCAGTCGAAGGTGTTTTTTCTTCCTCCCTCGCAGCAATGACAGTTGCCACTCCCTCTTCTGATAGTTCACATAGTTGCGCCCAGGGGACTTGAAATCGGGCCATTGCATGCATGATCAACAAACAAACCAGTCTGTGATTGGTAAGAACTGCCAGCACCTACCATGAACGCTGGGTGGACTGTGCCATGAGTTGGATATTTTTAATTATAAATAAAGGCATGTTTAAAGAGTGAACCTGTGCCTGTTGGAATCGAAGATGGACCAAGATTTTGAAATGGTACTTGAAAAAAGTGGTAAATTGTCCTTCACAGGTTATATATTTCATAACAAAGCCTGCTACCTCATTCCATGGGTATGGTAAGGACTTACGATCATACCCTCTCGCCTTCTGGACAACATTTTCTCTAGCCTGCAAAAACAGTTCAGGAAATTCTGGCAGGGGAGTCCTCTAAGAGAACCACTATTGTCCCTATTGTGTTAGCCCACTAACTTTTGCAATGGCTTATTCTGTGATGTGAATTTCTATTCCTCTGACTCGAGATTTATTCTCATCCAAATTTAGCGCAAATTCTGTCGTGATCCCTTCATCGGATCCCTGCAGTCTATTAAAATAGATATCCCACCCTGCATCGATGAAAACTTTCCACACACCTGCATTGCTACAGACCAGAGTTTTATCTCCAGGTTCATGCCGCACAACGAATCCCCCCATTCTGTAGAGACTATAACAACACTTTGGACATAGCAAGCCATTGGAAGGAGTGGCAGATACCAATTCCGGCAATAACAACATGGTGAAAAATGAAGTGGAATAATGGTAAATAAGGGAGGTGATTTCTCGGGAAATGAAGAAAATCATGGCAGATTACGGTAAGTACGATGGATGAGATGGTAATTATTTTACATAATTTGGAAGGTACTGATCGGTTAACAACATGTGCATATTTCTAGTCCCAATACCTGTTAATGATTATACGAAATACGGTGAATATCATGGAGCGTACCATCAACACGAGGTTTAATAATTATTTTAGGATAATCATTAGTGTGGTTTAATTACATCGTCTTTTAATTATGACAGAACCCCCCCAACTTAAAAATATCCATCCACGACATCAATGTCTTATCGATTAAATATTTAATTAAATCCATAAGATTCAATGGAGACGTACCTGGCGACCTACCTGAGGGAAGTGAAAGTTGGTAGAGTAATGGAAAAATAACGGCAAAGTAATGACATTGACAGAGTAAAAACACCCAAGGGATAACAGCATCCAAGGAGTAACGACATTAACTAAGAAACAACACCCAAGGAGTAACAGCATTATAGAGTAAAAAAATCTGGAATAACAACAACCAAGGAGTAACAACATCACAGAGTATCATTGTCCAAGGAGTAACAACATCATGAGTAGCAGCGTCCAAGGAGTAACAACAACATATAGTAGCAACATCCAAGGCGTAACATCAACACGAGTAGCAACGTCCCAGGAGTAACAACATCACGAGTAGCAACATCCAAGGAGTAACAGCGTCCAAGGAGTAACAACATCCAGAGTAACAACATCCAAGGAGTAACAATGTTTAAGGAGTAAAAACATCTGATACTTAGAAAATTTCCGGGAGTAACAACAGTAGCGGAGTAACAGCACCATGACAGTAACAACTTTCATTACTTAGGAAATTTCCAACTCCACAGCATTGCACCTCAGTAGTAGCTTCTGCAAAAAGATAAATAAGTGAATAGTAACAACATTAAACATCTCTTCGAGAAATCTGGTTTGAATGTTGTTGGTGTAGAGAATTCCTTCTATGCATCCTTGTTTTATATAATGAAGGAATCCTTAGAGGCTAGACAATGATATAGTCTCAGACGATTTCCATTTGCTATGAAAGATCAATTGTGACCAGTCTGACTATTCCATTATCAAATATAACATCTACTTTGTAAGGCCCCATCCAGTGAGTGAAAATATTTCCTTTAAAATCCTTAAAACGAGATTCATAGAGTAATGCCCAATCCCCTTTGTGAAACACCTTGTTTTTTATAAACTTATCGTGTCATTTTGTCTTCTGCTATTGAATATCAATAGTCTTCTGGAAAACCATTGAACGTTTTTCAACTAATTCATTAACCCGATCCAGTGAGTGTTTTTGGGCATCTTACAGGTCCAACCCTATTTCAAGAGCTATTTTGAGCGTACTGATTTAAAATTCCATCAGGAAGAAGGGGGATTTCCCATAAACCAACTTGAATGGTGAAAACCCAGTTGTGTTCCACCATGTGGTTCTGTATGCCTAGAGAGATTTGGACAGCTTTTGAGCCCAATCTCGATGATGGTTTGCCATAGTCTTTGTCAAGATATTTTCCAATATCTTATTTGTGCTTTCCACTTGTCCATTTGCCTGGGGGTGGTATGGAGATGTCACCCTGTTTTTGACCCCATATTTATGCATAATCCTCACTATCATGCGTGACGTAAATTTTTCTCCTCCATCTGAAACAATCTCCCTTGGAGTACCATAACGAGCAAAAATTTCCTCAATTGTAAAGTCTGAAACCACATGTTCTATTGCTTTCGCAATAACTTTCGCTTCCACCCACTTAGTCACATAATCAGTGCAGACCAGAATGTGAACCTTTTTCTGGGAAGGTGGGTTAAAAGGTCCAACAAAATTGATGGCCCACTTCTCAAATGATTCTAGGACTACCTGGGGTTGTAAAGGCATTTCATCAGATCGACTAGGCTGCCCCATGCACTGGAAAATATCGCACCTTCGAACATAATTTCGTGCATCCTGGAAGATAGAAGGCTATTAATATTCCATCTGTAACACCTTATGGCTTGTTATTTTATCTGAAAAATTCCCCCCACAAGGGCCATCATGGGTAGCCTTCAAAACTTCATAGATATCATCCTTAGTTACACAACGCTGAACCTACGGATCAACTCTTGTATGAAAAATCTATCCTTCCATCCAGAAATATTGGGCACTAATGAATTTCCGCTAATCCCTGTATGAAAAATGACGAGGCTCATTCCCTATAGCAAGATAGTTAGCAATATCTGCATACCACAGAGGATTAGTAGAAATTGCAAAGAGATGCTCATCCAAAAAACTATCCTCTATGGGTGTGCCTTCATCATTATTATCCAATCTAGACATAAAATCAGCGACTACGTTATCCTTCCCTGGTTTATCTACTATTGTAATATCAAATTCTTGAAGCAATAGCAGCCATCTTGTAATGTGACTAGGAGTGATAGGTTTGTTCATAAAATACCTTATTATTGCGTGATCAATATGAATGAAAATAGGATACCCGATGATATAGTGTCAAAAATTATTGATAGCGTAGATGATAGGCATGAATTCTTTTTCAGTCACTGTGTAATTTAACTCAGCAGGAGTCAAATTCTTGCTGACGTAGTAAACTGCAAACGGTGTCTTGTCTACCTGCTGTCCTAAAACTACTCCTACTGTTGTCTAAGAGGCATCAGAATGTATATGAAATGGTAATTCCCAATCAGGTCCTCAAAGGATTGAAGCTTCACAAACCAGTCCCTTGATCGTCACAAAATTTGTTTCACAGTCCTCTGTCCACAAAAATTCTACATCTTTTGTTAGCAACTAAAAAGTGGATGTGCTATTTTAGCAAAATTTTCTATAAAGTGTCTATAATAACCATCACAACTGATAAATCTACCTACCTGTGTGGGTGTCTTAGGTACAGGGAAATGCAGTATTACCTCTACTTTGGCCAGGTCAACTCGAATTACAGCAGCTGAGAGCAAATGTCCCAATACTATTCCTTCTTCCCTAATCATATGAAATTTCGCTGTACTCAAAGACACATGGGTCTGTTTGCATATTTCAAGTACTTTTCCCAGATTTTCCAATCCTTCTTCAAATTAACTCTCATATGGAGTAAAATCATCTATATATATTTTAACACTGTCATCGACTAAATCAGAAAAAATTCCCATAATTTCCCTCTAGAATGTTGCAGGCACATTACACAAACCAAACAGGAGAACCCTGTATGCAAAGGTCCCCCATGGGCATGTAAAGGTTTTTTTATCTTGGTCCTCTAGGGCTATCTGGATTTTATTATACCCGCTAAACATGTCTAGGAAGGAGAAAAACTTCTTCCCAGCCAGGGTGTCCAAGACTTAGTCAATGAATGGCAAAAGGAAATGGTATTTTTGAGTTGCTTTGTTATTCCCTATAGTCCATGCAGATCCGCCATTTACCATTATTTTTGGGAATGATAACCAGTGGGGACACCCATTGGCTGCCTGATATGGGGTAGATGAATCCTACATCCAGTAATTTCTGAAGTTCATCCTTGACAATGTTCTTTACAGAGGGATTCATTCTCCGTTGGGGTTGTCTCACAGGACAAAAATCTTCCTTAATGTAAATATGATGGGTACATAAACTAGCAGGAATCCCCTTCATATCAGTATAATCCCAGGTGAAGGCTTCCTTATGATTTCGAAGAACTTATAGGAGTTGTTTTGCCTGGGATTCTGAAAGATTCGAGTTAATGTTCAGTGTTTTTCCTGTTTCAATTTCAATAGGAATGCTATCATGGGATGAAGTTGCAGGGATGTTCTCAATTTCATCTTCTGGTTCAATATTTTCCTACATTTCCTGCTCATGGAAAATTCTAGAATCTGATGAGTTGAATTGGAAAAAAAACATGTGTTATTAATAAAAGTGTGAATGGTATCATCCTTAGTTTCTGTTTTGAATTGAACGGCCTACCCAATGGTAAGGACCGATCTAATTTCTTCATTTTCGGGTTTGAATTCTTCCATTGGTAGAGGTTTCCGCTTGGCTAATAGTTTCTTTGATGGGCTTGGTTCTGCAGGAGGATAGAGAGTGAGGTTCTTTTTTACCATCCCATTTGATATAACCATATTTCCAGATCGACACCCAATATAGGCATCCGCAGTTGCGAGCCAAGGTCTTCCCAAAATCAATGGACGCCCACCAACTGGGGATCATGTTTGTAATACAAGGAGGTCCACAGGATAGTGCCATGAGTCCACTGAAATAGTAATTTCCTCCAACTTACCTACTGGTTTAATTGTATACCTATCTGCCAATTCCAAGATAGTAGGGGTTGGCTTAATGTTTCTAAGACCCAATGCATTGATTGTTTCAGAGGTAATGACATTTATGGCAGCACCCAAATATACCAGTACATTTGGGATTTCAACCCCATTAATCTATACTGTTAGAATTTGGTTTTCTGGGTCCCCACATTTTACAGGCATGAATTTTTCAAACATGATGTCAGACAATCTTCCCATCATATGTATGGTCAATAGATCCCTTGATTTCTTTCTAAATTTCTTAGAGTTGTATTCTTTGAGAGTCTTTACGTATATAGGTACTTCCCTCATAGCTTGAATCAGGGGAATTTTAACAAAAATATTTTGTAAATCCCCTAGAAAATCAAATTCTGCTTGAGGGTTCTGTTTACTCAGGGCCAATCTTTCAGGATATGGTGGACTGACTAGACATCCCTAGTTAATAGTAGGTTGAGGAGGTGTTTTATTTGCAGTTTTTTGGTCTGGTTTATCCCCAAATTTTTTTGGTTCTGGTTCCATAAATTCATTGTCAAATTGTTCAATAATAACAGGTGAAGTTGGAGCATTCAATACCCACCCAAATCGTAAGTTTATTTCGTTAAGCCTAGCAGTAGAAATACTATATGATGGAAGGTTGAGAGTGTCATCTTGTTGGACCCCTTTATTGTTAGGATTTGGGTTGGGTTGGATGGGAAGTTGAGGTTGAAGGGGTGGATTACCTGGAGGTACATTGGAAGGAAACTGAAGTTGTTGTTGTGGAATTTATTGGGGAAACTATCCAACAGGAGAGGTCCACGCCAATTCTGAGCCCATGGAGGACTCGAACTAGTCTGGGAAACCACTGTTGCTAGGGTGGAAATTAATATTGAGACCATAATGGCAAGAAAGGTACATAATGGGGACCAATATTAAAATTATTAAAATACTAAGATGGATCCTGAGGCATAACTGTATTTATATTTGGTGGTTGGGGCTTCCATGGGTTTTTCGGTTCCATGAAATACAGTTGATCCACCGTGCTTTCTTCACTCACTCCTTGAAAAACAGACTTCAGTCCTGGCAAGGAAGGGAGCAAGCTAGTTGAATGAGCCTATTCGCAAATTTCACAGGCTTCAACTGTATTCGATGGGCACTCCTTCAGTGGGTGTTTCTTTCTACACTAAGGGAAGAATATAGTTATAGTCTTCTCCAACTCCATTTACTTCTATTTCTCTTGCAAGGTGTCCATATAGGCATATAGTGTACTTAGGATATCAGTCCTCAGGTTATCCAATAGATTTCTGATTTCTACCTTTGTGACCCCTCCACTGGAATTTTTTGATGACCGAATTCCTTATCAATTTCTTTCATCCCCTCGTGAACACTAGATGCAGAGCCCGTAGATGGTATCGAAGTCTTCCTTTGAGATGTCCCCCTTTCCTAATATGTTCAAAAACTACATATAATCTTCCCTTAGTGCCCGAATAAGGATCATATTCAGAATATCTTTGTCTAGGTCACTATGGCATGGCCTCTACAGTATATATTTAAATCGCTCCACACAATCTTACATATTCTCATCTTCTTTCTCCACAAACTTAAAAATCTTCTCCTTGATATCACGGGATTTATAGTAATCCTGGTATTTCTCCAAAAATATTTCCTTCATCACATCCCATGAGGAGATGGTCTTTCCCCCCTAAACCCATGAACCATCACAGTGTTGTCCCCTTTAAGGTAGCATGAAATATCTTTAATTTATGAGCATCAGCGATATAGTTGTACCGCCGACAGAAAATATCAAATTCAAAGAGAAATGTATCGGGGTCCTTCGAGGAAAGCCCATTAAAATTAGGAAAAAGTTTTTAAATTTATGGGATTCATTGGTGCATCACCTGTGATGTTCCCAATTGGGAAATCAATAGAGGAATTTGTAGGTGCCATAAATATCCTCCAATACTCACCTGGGATTTCAACTAGTTCTGCAACTGATATTTGGGGTGATTCAATTGCAGGATGTTTCACAACACTTCCTCGATATCATCATGACGCAAACTCCTTCAGAATTTCTTCTCCCTTATTGGAATTCCTCAATTCCTCAAATCCCCTACTCGCAATTTCTTCTTCTTCTTCCAACAACATGGCATTTCTTCTACTGATACCTCATTTTTTTCTTCCTCTGCCGTTAGAAGGGTTCTTTTTGGTACCGTGGATGGAACTAGCTACAAAACTGACTACCCTTCGGACTTCGTTTGAATCCTTACCCTGACAGCAGTATGAGAAGATGCTTCTGGCTTAGCTTTTACGATGGTCTCTTGGATATAAGTATTCCTTCCCAGATCCCTTCCTTTCTTTAGGGGTCTTCATCTACCCCTCTTATTCGGATCTTTGTTCATACAATTGGTGAGAAGAAATCATTAAAATAAAAACAGTGCTCAGGACCTAGAGTAGGGCAAAGTAATTTCCTCCCCAAGACTAGAGATTTGATTTAAGAAGAAAATTAAACAAACTTAAGAAAATGAAAGTTGGGTTCAAACAGAAAATCACACAACCTGAAAACTTAAAGTTCAAGACCTGAAGTAG
The DNA here is from genome assembly GCA_034641835.2 of Pinus albicaulis. NCBI lineage: Eukaryota > Viridiplantae > Streptophyta > Pinopsida > Pinales > Pinaceae > Pinus > Pinus albicaulis. Next base: position 610,572,641 of record CM076569.1, read on the forward strand.
GGAAGTCAAATACCTTCCCTGGGACAATAAATTGGCCCCTAAGGCTAGATTTAAACAAAGAATCACACAAATTGAAAAACTAACGTTTAGGACCTAAAGTAGGGTAGTCAAATACCCTCCCCGAGACGAGAAATTGGCCCCTAAGAAAAAAATCGGAATAGAAAACAACAGAAATCAAAAAATTAGAACATTGTGCTCAGGACTTAGAGCAGGGTAAAAAAATCCCTCCCTAAAACGAGAGAATGATCTTTGGATCAATGTGGATCGTGATCTTGCACCTTGTTAGCCTTCCCTAGCAACGGTGCCAAAATGTTGGTGTTCGACTGTGAATAAACTATTCAACACTTTTCCACATTAGTTTATCAATCCGAGTGCATACATTATTTCATGGTAATGCATGAGGTATATGCATGAGAAATGGCACAATCCAACCTTAATCACAAATTTAACAATTGAAATAAGCAAGAACCACTGTAACAGTAATTAAATATAAAATGCAAAATTATAAAAGCATTCTCAGCAAATTAAAGAAAAGTACCATAATAGCAGTTAAAATGTGCAAATGGAAATGTGAGAACAACACAAAGAGATAACGCAACACCTAGTCAGAAGAGTAGGCCCAACTCTCTGACCAGGGTTGCGATGGATTCATAGCTTACAGATAGACTAGCAAAATGACTTGCATTCAATTAATTAACAATCTTCAATTACAAACTTGATCTCTTGCACGACTAACCTGATTCACAGCCTCAAAACCCTTCTTATACAATTGTTCAGAGAACCCCCATTTCCCCAAATCTAACAACTAATGTCTAGAAATATACAATTGTTAAAACGGCCAAACCAGTTGCCAAGAGAAAATAAGAAAGGTCTAAAATTGGTCTGGAACCTTGTATGTTGTTACAACAATATCAAAATAGAGCTGTAAACTTGGAGTTGCTCCTGTGATCTGCAGATACGACCCTTCAACCACCGAATCTGCGAAAATGACAGAATTAGTAACTCGCATAGGCAAAATCCCCATGACTATTATTTCATTCATTAAAAATTCCAAATAAGACAATGGAAGGGGGTTTACATTGTGCATTAGAGAATTTAATGAATATTATGATACACATAAGTGAAAGAGTGGGTGAAAATGGAAGGAAAAAGTATGCAGATTTGGTACCCAACACCAAGTCTCATCCTTCTCTAGTACAAAAACAATTGGTGAACCACATGGCGAAGTAGATGGGCATATGATACCTTTGTTAAAAAATTATTGAATTTTCTTCTTAATTTCCAAACTCTCCATAATTGACATGTGATACATACCAATATTTGGAAGTGGAACATCCTGCTGCAACTGAATCTCATGTTGAATTCCCCTCTTGGGAGGTAACCCACTTGGTTCTTGAAACATATCACCATGATGACTTACCACATCAAACAAATCAGATTTTAATTTTTCATCATATCCTTCAAAATATTCATAGTCAACATCATCCTTTTTCTTTATCATGAGAAGCACAAAAATTTTACTTGCATTAACTAGCCTCTTCATTTTCCCTGCATTAACTAAAGAAATATTCAGTTTTTTGTGATGATCTCTCACAATGTACTCCACCCCATCCTTAAGCAAATGATACTTGTTATCATGGCGATAAAACACCGCTTTCCTTTCATACAAATATGGAATTCCAAATATATCCTGGAAATGTCAAGTGGAACCACATCTAACTCGACTTCATCAACAAAGTTTGCAATAATAGCAAATCGAAATATGCATTTCCTTGTAACCTGTAGATTGGAATTCCTAACTATCCAACCCAAAGGGTATGGTTTAAGATGTGGTACGGTTTCAAGGTTAATATTTTTGACCAAGTCTTCTGAAATCAAGTTGGCTTGTGACCCACTATCAAACAATGCATCAATATTTGTATGATTTTAAATCACTTTAACATGGAACAATTCTATCCTTGTGTCTTCATTTGGAGTGTTTTTGTGACTAATTGAGGAACTAGTACTTTCTACGGCTTCCTTTCCTTTGTTAACCATGGCTACGATCTTGGTCTCATCTCCTGAATTGGATCTAAGATCTTGTTGTGTGGTGGCAGTCTTCTTTTGTTTCCCCTTGTTATTTGGTTTCTTAGGCCTTAGTTCAGGATGTAGTTTGCAACAGTGGGATTCATCATGCCCCTCTTTGGAACAATTTTTGCATTTAATGTTCTCCCCTTCTTTCTCGATGCTTGCATTCTTATTTCCCTTCCATTTTCCTCCCTTATCTTTTCCCTTACCCTTGAATGGCTTCTTCTTACTACCCTCTTCTTACATGGTCTTCCCCCTTGCTTCAAGATGAATGGCTTGCACACATACTTCATCTAAGTTGTTTTGGTTAAACATAAGGATAGTATGATTAAAATATGAATGTAAAACCCCAATGTATTTCAAGTGTGTGTCTTGAGAATTCAATTTTACTCCTAACAGCAAAGCCCTCTTTCTAAACTCCTGGGTGTACTCTTGAACTGTTTGGCCTTTGAGTTGCCTAAATTTTTTCCAACTCATAATTTCTTTTTGCATATAGGCTAATGGATAAAACTATCCGTTAATGTAAGAAATGAATTCAACCCAAGAAATGGATGTCTTACCATGGATTTGGATTTCCTCTTGAGCCTTTTACTCCCACCAAACTAGTGCTAATCCTTCTAGCTTTAATGAAGCCAACTGGATCTTTATGTCATCCTCTTGTAGATTTTGAATTTTGCAGTATAATTCCAATTAACAGATCCAATTGTCTAACTTCTGTGCATTTACCTCGCCATTTTACATGGGAAGTTCAAAATTTATGTCCAACTTGAGTAATCGAGTTTTTCCTTTTGGGATTTTTGAATGAGTGTGGGTGGTTTATGTGGTGGAAGTGGAAGGTGAAGATGCTGATGAAGATGATGAGGATGAGGATGGTGGAGATGGAGGTCTCTTTCCTCCACTACCTTTCGAACTCTTCTCTTCATCCTTCTTGTCATCCGAAGTTCCTTCTCCATGTGGCGGATTAGAACCTTCTCTTGCTCTTTCTATAGTGAATGCATCAAACATGATTTTAACCATTCTGTGAATGTCCCTGAATTCTCTCTTGACATATTCTTCTTCTGAATTTCCTTGAGTCTCTCCAACACTTGGCATAATGGCTAATGATTCAAGTTCAACTTCTGATGCTTTTACCTTTTCAATCACCTCAGCTTATTGTGCAATTTGTACTTCTTCAATATCAACTGTCAGAGATAGAAATTGAGGTGATTCAAGTGCAACTTTGAGTGGAACTTTGGGTGAATATGATGCTCTCTTAACTCTCTTTCTTCTTTTCCTAATCTTAGGACTAACAACCAATAGCTTCCCTTCCCCTCTCTGCAACTTCAACCTTGTAAGCATCACAAAATTGCAACTATTAAAACCCTTCTTGCACATTCTCAAGCAAAGCAAGAAAATAATCTTTGCTCTGATACCAAATTGATCTAAAATTGATAGTTAGTTAATTTTTTCTAATATCAGTCTCAGATTTAATCTGAAAGTGATTTTTTTTTCTTTTTGTACAAGGGTTTATACATGTGCTTATGATTGATAATCAATAAAAACTTGATGAGATTAATTGTATTTCATGAACATAAAATCATGGAAACTAAATGATGAAAAATATCATATAAAACAAAAAAAACACAGACAACTTAGTCAAATACACATGGTTTTGATGAAGGAGTTCACCCCTCTTGGGCTACATATCCTTGGTCCAACTTCCATGGCATGTGGCTTTTTATTAGCTTCAATTGTGAAAAAGTGTTGTGTACAGTATCCTTTTGCCTCTAAAACCTACTCCAATGGATCCAAAACATCAAAATATACCAAGAATGACTCTTCATGAGCTAATATTGGTAGAAAATTTCCTTCGTAATGGTAAACCAATTTTTCCTACTATTTCTCCACTAAAACTGGAAGTTCGCCAAATAAATTCACTAAAAGTGGAGCTTCCGCCACATTTGGTGGGCTCCGCAAAGTCCTCCGCTAACTTAAACTAATCATTATCTGAAGTTAAGCATGCATTTATGAGTTAATTAATTAAGGTTTAGTGTAAAGCACGTTTTTTGAGTTAATCACAAATTATTATAATTAATCTGGATTAGTGGTGCTTTAAACTTGGTTTACAAATTTTGAAACTCCACTGGTGAAATAGCGCTAGCCCATGGTGTTCGTGCTTTGGACATATGGGAGGGGGCTGGCCCCCTCCAGACCCCCAAACATGGCGTTGTCAAACTTTAAATATATGTAGGATCATATGGTTGATAAGGATCATGTGATGGTATAGCAGTAGGTCTCGGTGCTTGTATGGGGGAGGTCATAGGGTGGGCCCTGAACTTTGCCCCGACTCGGTCAATACATTTTTTTTGAATGAAATGTTGATTTAGACATTTGGACTTAGAAATATTTTCGCTCCTTTGACCTTGGTTCAAACTTTGGTTAAAAATATATGTGCCCATACAACCTTTGTATTTCAAACTTGCAATAAAATATATGCCATCCATCCTTTCCATGGGGGAGGGCATGTGGAAGCCTCCAACTGCTCCACATGGCCCTTCTCCATTGGCTCAATTCCAATCATAAAAATTAATAATCCACCATATATATAAATTTCAACCTTAGGATTAGGAGGACAAATTTCTATTTCCCAAGCAACATTGATGAATTTGACTATGACACTTGTCACAATGTCATTAACTGGAATTTGGAGACTATTCCCTGGATATTCCTGAGGTGCTGACTGGATTTCCAAGTCAGATTATAGAGTGCAGGTGAATCATATTTCAGTTGTGAGATCTTATGGGACAAATTTATAGGATCAAATCTTACATGTAGGAAGGTTGTTGAGAAGTATCAACAGCTAAAGCAAAGGTTGCAACAACAAGGTGAAAGTGATAGGGGTGAGGAGTATCACCTCAAGAAAGATGGCTTGGTTAGATCCAGGAGTAAGATATATGTGCTTGACAGTGATGAAGAAGCTTATCTTGAGGGATTTTCATGTCAAGCCTTATTCAGGCCACACAGGATACTAGAAGACTTTGACAATTTTTAAGAAGTTATACTAATGGATGAATTTGAAGAAAGAGGTGGATGATTTTGTTGCAATGTGCTTGGAATATCATTAGGTGAATGTTGAGTGCAATAATATAGTTGGTTTATTGTAGACTATTCTGATTTTGGAATGGAAACATGAGGTAATTTCCATGGATTTCATTATAGGCTTGCCTAGGACATCAATGAAGCATGAATCCATCATGGTTGTGGTTGAAAAGTTGAGCAAGGAAGCTCACTTCATCACAGTAAAGTATAATAATTAATATAGTGAAGTGTCTCAAGTATTCATTAAGGAGATAGTGAGGTTTCATGGATTTCACAACAATATTATATCAAAAATATATTCCAAGTTCAATTATAGGTTTTGGAAGGAGTTACTCGCATGCTTGGGGACAAAGTTAGGCTTCAATATAACTTATCCTTCATAGACATATGGAAAAATAGATAGGCTTAACAGGATTCTTGAGGACATGTTGAGGATCAATTTCATGCATCAACAAAGGAAGTAGCAGTATCTTCCACTTGTATATTTTGCTTACAATAATGGGTATCAAGAATCCTTGAAGATTAGTCCATTTGTGGCTCTCTATGGGAGGAATAATAATACTCATATTAGTTGGAGTGATCTAGTGAACAAGGTGTTGATTCGACCAGATATGTTGACTGATACAGAGCAAGAGATGCAGGTTATCAAAAATAATTTGAAGGAAGCACAGGATAGGAAGAATATTTATGTGGATCAACATATAGCATTCAAGGAGTTTCAGGTTGGGGAGCATTTGTAATTGTGTACTTGTGTATCAAGCCTAAGAATATCTCCTTGAGGATTGGGTCATGTGCCAAGTTGGCACCTTGGTATTATGGGCCTTTTGAGATCCTCGAGAGGATTGGACCAATGGCCTATAGACTTTCTTTGCTACCACCGGTCAAATTCCATGATGTTCTCATATTTCATTTCTTAAGAGATATGTGTGGATGTTGATCATGCGATTGATTGGTCTGTATTGCACGTGGAACCAAAGGGAGAGTTCTAGCCAGAGCCAGAATTCATATTGCAGCAGAAACAACTCATGCTCCGAAATCGATCATTAGAGAAAGTAAAAGTGTAGTGGAAGAACTTTGGGCCTCATAAAGCTATATGGGAGATGGTTGATCAGATGTGGGCATTATATAATTCTTTATTTGCTGGTTTAAGAAAATGAGTTATATATATATATATATATATATATATATATATATATATATATAGAGAGAGAGAGAGAGAGATATTTGTGTGTGTATGTATAGATGTATATATGTTTGTCATGTTTAAAGTAGTGTGTCATTGTAAATACTACCATGACTTGTGTTTTAAAGATCCAATAAGTAATATGTTTGTTTTCAACAAGTGCCTAGTCATAAGTGTCTTAGAACACTAAGGATGATGTTCCCCCAAGCAGGACGGGTTTGTAATAGTCTCAAGTTAAGTTTCTATGTAAATAAACTAAAACCAAGGTCATGGGACATGTATTCCGAGTTGAATAGAGGGGAAAATATTACATTGGGAATCACTTTTTTTATATTATTGCCTATAAAATTAGAATTGGAATTTGGAAAGGAAAAAGGAAATAAACGGAAATTTAATATAAGAAATAAAGGAAAATAGGAGAAAAGGAGGATGAAGGGACAAGGATATTCATGCAAGGAAAAATGGAGGAAAAGGAAAGGAAAATTAGAAAAAATGGAAAAAAAGGAACATTCACACACACTCTTGGACATTATAGCATTCACTTAGAGAAGAGAAGAATAGAAGAGAGAGAAGAAGCACTTTGAAGGAACAAGAAAGGTAGCGCAAGAGAAGTTTGGACAACAACACGCAAGGGAAGAAAATATTTGTGGATTTTCAGGTAAAAATGTGCATGTGTGATTTAGCATGATCGGATTTGATGTATGGTATATGAATTAGTTTATTCTTCATGGTTTTTGTCATTGACATGGGATTTTACTAGATTGACAATGGTGTACAACCTTGCCTTTTCCATTTCCTGGATAGTCATGATGTAGCGGGTTCCCTATTTTGGTTAAGATTTGTATTGTCGGTAGATTTTGGATCCTGGTTGAGGTGGTCTCAGAAAAATTCTCAAGGGTTGAGAGCGGAGATGGTTTTCTCCTGGAACTCTTGACAGGTGAGTGGAGCTAAGAAAATTCCTCTAGGTATGGTGAATAAAGTCTGAGGCATCCAAACTTTTTTGGTTTTGGTGATTTTTGGATCGGTCTAGGTGAAATCACTATTATTCAGGTGGTTTGGCCTCTAGAATCCCGAGTTTCTTTTGTTTTAGTTTATCCCATGTGATCCCACATCCATGATTGGGATATGGCACATGGGTGATTGGATTGAAGAGAGATTTGGTTAAACCCAATCTATGGTCAGTGGTACGTGGAAGTCCTAGACTTGGTTGGCTTTATGCATATGTTATTATGTGTTATTTCTTGTTGAGATCAATAATAACATGTATTGGTTATGGTATTGATTTTATGATTGGTTTTTCATGGAATTTTGGTTAAATGTTAGTTATAGGCATGGTTAAATGATTCGCTCATGTTATGGATCTTGTTCATGATTTTGATAAGTTACTGAATGGTTATATGAATCATATGAGCTAATAAGTGTTGTTGTATCTAGCTTGAGAGGTAATTGAGCCTTCTATATGATTGTATGATGAAAATAACGAGACAATGAACAAATATGATTTCATGACCTATAGCTACTATGTCCACCATATGTTTGTCTAAATGTTTATCATGTGTTTGGCATGTTTGGGAAAGATATGAGACTCATATATAGGTTATGCATACTTGTGATTATCTTATACTTGATTCTAGAAAGTTTTGGGTAGTTCTAAATAGTGGCCTATAGGCTAGCTCTGAAATTATTGAACTACATATGTGGCTGCAGGCACATAACTGGGGATTTTTAGTTGTAACGAAATGGAGGAAGGCTTGTTTGTGTGACTGAGCCTTTTGGATGCACATACCACTTGGAATGCATGTGGTTGGGCTCTAAATATTTGGAAAAAGATAGTTCTATATCAGGGAAATATAATTAATGGATGTTGTTTGAGATCAGGGTGATCAGGTGCCCTTGGGAGGTTCCAATAAGTTTCAAAATTGTATAATTAACTTCCATAACTGGAACTTGGTTGTTGGATCAAGCATAATTTTTGGTTGTGGAGCAAGCATAATTATCATCCTGATTGTTCAAAGGTTTTTGTTTCATTCGCATTAGATCCTTGTTCCTAATGGGGTAGCAACGTTGACCATTTAATTGTCATTAGGGGGGGGGGGGGGGCAGAAAATGATGACTTTTATGAGCCCCCCCTAGGTGGGGGTTTGGGGGAAGTGTCCCCAAATATAAAAATATATGAAAATTTCCTTGAAAACTAATTGAATTTCATACTCAATCTAGGTCATACATTAGGAGAATAATTTGATGGTACAATTTATGTTAATTTAAGGTTTTTGGGCCTAGAAGGCACCTCTTCAGTTTGTATGAAGGAATTGTATCGCGACTGTGAATTATTATTATTATCTTGAGAGAGAGAGAGAGAGAGAGAGAGAGAGAGAGGAGGTTGTGATGCAGGGGCATTAGACACTAGCCAACAATGTAGGAGTTTTGTCCACATGTTGTGGCTAGGAGGGTTTGAAAAACAATTGAATTGTAACAGCTAGGTGTCAATACCTCAGCTAACTGTATTATTTAGATCAATTAGAGTTAGTAGAAGTCGAATAGCTCAGTTAGTCTAGCTGTCATATTTCAGTTAATTGAATTATTGTAATTAGGCTGTTGATTTTCTAAAACGGTCCTCACAGAGGAACCGAAGAGCCACACTGTAATATGTATAAATTGTGTTCTCTGGATGTAGAAAGGGAGAGAAAGAGAGCAAGAGGAAGAGAGATTTTTGTGATAACCTCTGTGTGTTACAATTGTTTCCAGTTAAATGATTGCTAAGCCTGTTTTCCATTGGAGTGACTCGAATCTTTGTCTATGAAAGGATTGTTTAATTGAGAAGCAATTGAATTCTGTATATATATATATATATATATAATTCCTAATTCAAGCCACTGTATCGACTCCGTATTCATCTGTCTGTCGTTTCTCTTCTATTTATGGAACAACCCTGTTGAATCAATACAACTGAAGGCGAGGTCTGTGCAGAGGAAGTGTGGCCGGGAACACTGTTTAATTTGGTAGATTTCCCGCTTTATAAAGGAATAGAGGTGTTGCTTTCGAACTGGAACCGTGGTCTAGACGCGAGTTAAATGAACAAAAGGAATAATGTAACCCCACATTAACCCTGGTCAATCACTGTAGCAAAAACACGAGCGGATTTGAGACGGCGGATTGCCATATCGCACCGCCTTTGGTAAAGAAGCGGTATTGCCTGAGGGGGGAGAGATTCCATAGAGGAATCGACACATGGCGAAGTGGATCGCACGAAACCGCATTTGCGTATTCTCATCGCACATTAAAGTTAGTACGAGGACGCTGAGTGATATCGACGAGAGCCATTGATCTGGCGCAGAGTCATCGGACGGTGGTCGCACAACGAAGATGCATGAAGTTTAACCTAAGGTATGGGTGTACATTTGATTGGCTATTGATTGTGGAGGCGGGACTCAGAGCCAAGGTCTTTTTACAAGTCATTTATTCGAAAAAATTTGATTTTTAATATAAGGTCCAACTATATAGTTAATCGCCAAAGATTTAATATTGGTTATAGTATGCGGGGACAATATATATATGTCGAGAAATATAATATAACCTTCAAGAGCTTTGAATAATTTTATTTGTCAATTTCTTTGAAATTTATAAATAAAATAAAAAATAAAATAGACCACGTGGAGTGAAGAACGAGGTTTCAAAGGGAAACGAGGACTGAGCCACGTCACAAAAGGACCAGCTCTCCTCAGGGCTGACTTTCAGCTGTTGTTGCATCATTTGTGGTATCAAAGCCAAGTCTGAAGTTGTTTTTGCTGACATGGCAATCCGAGTTGGTAGAGGTGCTGGCAGAAGAAGACCTGTTGCCAATGCTGAGGTGTTGGGGATGTTGCAGAGGGTCGAAGCCAGAATAGATGCCATGGAGTGAAGACAGCCCAGAGATTCGGAAGACATCAGTGAACCTAAAACAGAAGAAGCTGAAAAAAATGTTGAGATTCCTCTTGACATGAGGCTCCTTAGAACTGTTTCGGGGTCTGCAGTTAAGCCCAGAATTGAAGTGTCGAGTTATGCAGGGGGACTGAATCCAGAAGAACTAGTAGACTAGATAAATGAATTGAACAAGTGTTTCGATTATGAAGAAATAAGTGAAGATAAAAAGGTCAAGTTTGCAGTAACAAAGCTGAAAGGACATGCTGCACTTTGGTGGGATGGAGTGCAGGAAGAGAGGAGGAGAGTTGGAAAGCAACCTATCAAAAGCTGGACTAGGATGATGGCTAAATTAAAAGGTAAATTCTTGCTTAGTGATTACCAGCTGAAATTGTAGAAGCAAATGCAGAACCTGAGACAGAGGTTGTTGACAGTAAAAGAATACACAGAGGAATTCTACAGAGTGAGCATAAGGGCTGGGAAATTTCAAGACACACCTGAGAAGACTGCCAGATATGTGAATGGTCTCAAGCTGGAGATCCAAGATGAGATTGGTCTCCTGTCCCCTAAGACAGTGGAAGAGGCCTATCAGATGGCCTTGAAAGCGAAGGAGAAACTCCTAAGGAAACAGTCTGCCAAGAAGAGAGGTACTTTCCATGGGAAGGGAAGTCAAGGTGGTAGAGGAAAGCCTGCTACACCTAGGGATGGAGCTAACAATAGCTCACCTCAAAATGCATCTACAGAGGATGATGCAAGGGGCAGAAGGGGTTCTTACAGAGGAAAAGGAAAAGGAGGCAGAGACAGAGGCAGAGGTAGAGAGTTGAGGTGTTATAGATGTCAGCAAGTGGGACACAAGCACTATGAATGTCCAGAGAATGTGGGTGTTGGTCCAAGGAATGTTTTTGTTGCCCAGACTGGAGAAGAGGCAGAAATTGAAGAATAAATTCTTCCAGAGAGGGGAGAATCCTTGGTGGTAAATAAGGTCCTGTCCAAGCAAGCCAAAGAGGTCACTGGGCTTGCAAAAAGGAAGACTTTGTTTAGGAGCATATGCAAATTCCAAGGGAAGTGCTGCCAGCTAGTCATTGATAGTGGCAGCACAGACAATCTGGTTTCCACTGAGGTAATAGAAAATATGAAGTTGAAGACAAGGGAGCATCCAAATCCCTACAGGGTGTCCTGGCTGCACAAAGGGCACCAGCTGGTTGTAAAAGAGCAGTGTGAGATAGAACTGCAAATGGGCAAATATAAAGATAAGGTCCTATGTGATGTAATGACCATGGATGTGTGTCATATACTTCTGGGTAGACCTTGGCAGTTTGACAGAGCAGCAGTGCATGATGGCAAGAAGAACACTTACAAGTTCTTCAAGGATGGGGTACATCATACATTGATACCCATGGAAGAAGGAGAGCCATCCAGCAGATTAATTGATCCAAAGACCTTGTTGCTGAGCGAGAAGGAATATCTGCAGCAAATAGAAGAAGAAGAGGTAAGATTTGCTTTAGTTTGAAAGCCTAAAGTATTTCTTACTTCTACGAAGATTTCTGATTTACCAATAGAGATACAAGAGATGTTAGATGATTACTGTGACATTGTTGTGGATGATTTACCTGATGAGCTGCCACTTGTGAGAAATATCAGCCATCAGATAGATTTTATCCCTGGTTCAAATCTGCCAAATAAGGCAGCCTACAGAATGACTCCCAAGGAAAATGAGGAAATCAGGAGACAAGTACAGGAACTGGTGGACAAGGGACTGATGAGATAAAGTTTGAGTCCATGTGCAGTACCAGCAGTATTGAGCCCAAAGAAAGATGGAGGTTGGAGGATGTGTACTGATTCCAGAGCAATTAATAAGATCACAATTAGGTACAGATTCCCTTTGCCCAGAATTGAGGATTTAATGGACTGTTTGAGTGGTGCTAAATATTTCTCAAAAATAGATTTGAAGAGTGGATACCATCAGATTAGAATAAGAGAGGGTGATGAGTGGAAAATTGCCTTTAAAACAAATGAAGGACTATATAAATGGATGGTAATGCCTTTTGGGCTGTCAAATGCACCTAGCACTTTTATGATACTTATGAATGAGGTATTGAAAGAGTTCATTGGTAAATTTGTGATAGTGTACCTGGATGATATATTAGTTTTCAGCAGAACTAAAGAAGAACATTTAAGGCATCTTAATCATGTCTTGAAGAAGCTGCACCAAGAGAAACTGCTGATAAATTTGAAGAAATTCTCATTCATGAAGGAAGAGTTGGTGTATTTGGGTTTTGTTTTTTTTGCAAAAGGATTGAAGATGGACCCAGAAAAGGTTAAGGAAATTGTGGAGTGGCCTTCACCCAGGAATGTTTTTGAGGCAAGAAGTTTCCATGGACTTGCCAGTTTTTGCAGAAAGTTTATAAGAAACTTCAGTAAGATTAATGCACCCATAATTGAGACAATAAATAAGAGCAAAACAACATTTAAGGACTGCCAGCTTTTAAAGAAATTTTAAGTCGCTCGAAGAAAAGATAATGTAGAAGCCCGTTTTGATCATTTTCGCTCGATTTTACTAAACCATTTCAAGTAAAGTGTGATGCCAGTGGAGAGGCCATTGGAGCTGTGTTGAGTCAGGATGATAGGCCTGTGGCATATTTTAGTGAGAAGTTGAATGACACCAGAAAGAAGTATTCCTCTTATGAGAAGGAATTCTATGCAATCGTTCATGCACTGAAGAAGTGGAGACATTATTTGATGTCCAGGGAATTTGTATTATATTCTGACAAACATGCTTTGCAGTATATTGTGCAGTAGCCCAAGTTGAAACATAAGCATGCTAAGTGGGTTGAGTATCTCCAAAGTTTTAATTTTGTTTTGAAACATATAAGGAGCCAGAATGCAGGATTGTATACTCCCTTGCCTATTCCAGACAGGCCTTGGGAAATGGTGAGTATGGATTTTGTTCTAGGATTTCCCAAGACTCGGAGAGGGAATGATGCAGTCTTTGTTGTAGTGGATAGATTCCCCAAAATGGCACATTTTATTCCATGTTATAAAACTAGTGATGCCACCCATGTTGCTAACTTGTTTTTCAAAGAAATTGTTAGATTGCATGGGTTGCCCAAGAGTATTGTTTTGGACAAAGATACCAGATTTGTGGGTCATTTTTGGAGGACACTGTGGAAGAAAATTGGTACCAAACTAAGTTTCAGCTCAGCTTATCATCCTCAAACTAATGGAAAAACTGAGGTAGTGAATAGGAGTCTGGGAAATTTGTTGAGAAGTCTTGCAGGAGAACATCCCAAGCAGTGGGATCATATTTTTCCCCAGGTTGAATATGCATATAATGAATCACCAAATAGGAGCACAGGGCAGAGTCCATTTCATATTGTTTATGGAATGCACCCCAGAGGAATATCAAAGTTAAGAAACCTGGGAAAGGAAAAACTGAGAAGTGTTGATGGTGAAGAATTTGCTTCAGAAATCCAGGCCATACATGAACAAGTGAAACAAAAACTACAAGGCAGCAACATCAAATACAAAAGCAGAGCAAACTTGAGCAGAAAATAAGTTCACTTTGAAGTAGGAGATCAGGTTTTGGCACACTTGAGAAAGGATATATTCCCAAAGAAGCAGTACAACAAATTGAAGTTAAAAAATATTGGGCCGTGCAAGACACTTAGAAAGTTTTCTGCAAATGCTTATGAGATCGAATTAACTCCTAATGTTGGAATATCTCCCATTTTTAATTTTGCAGATTTGTACAAGTATGAAGGTGATGGAGCAGAAGAAGGATCAGCAGACAAGGAACAGATTGAGTGGAGAGAGCAGCTACCTCCAGCACAACCATTGCAACTAGAGAAAATATTGGATAAAAGACCATTCAGAAGAACTAGAGGACAAGAGTACTTTCAGTACTTGATCAAAAGGAAGGATAAGCCAGAGGAATATGCCACTTGGATGACTGAAGGAATGATGCAGAGGATAGGAAAATCAGTGGAAGAGCTCATGGACAGGAGCCCATGAAGAAAATTTCCCTCAGGAGTCTGATGCAGGGGCATTAGACACTAGCTAGCAATCTAGGAGTTTTGTCCACATGTTGTGGCTAGGAGGGTTTGAAAAACAATTGAATTGTAATAGTTAGGTGTCAATACCTTAGCTGACTATATTATTTAGATCAGTTAGAGTTAGTAGAAGTCGAATAGCTCAGTTAGTCTAGTTGTCATATTTCAATTAATTGAATTATTGTAATTAGGCTGTTGATTTTCTAAAACGGTCCTCACAGAGGAACCGAAGAGCCACACTGTAATATGTATAAATTCTATTCTCCAGATGTAGAAAGGGAGAGCAAGAGAGCAAGAGGAAGAGAGATTTCTGCGATAACCTCTGTGTGTTACAATTGTTTCCAGTTAAATGATTGCTAAGCCTGTTTGCCATTGGAGTGACTCAAATCTTTGTCTATGAAAGGATTTTTTAATTGAGAAGCAATTGAATTCTGTATATATATATATTTCCTGAGTCGAGCCACTGTATCAACTCCGTATTCATCTGTCTGTCATTTCTCTTCTATTTATCGAACAACCCTGTTGAATCAATACAACTGCAGGCGAGGTCTGTGTCAAGGAAGAGTGGCCGGGAACACTGTTTAATTCGGTAGATTTCCCGCTTTATAAAGGAATAGAGGTGTTGCTTTCGAACCAGAACCGTGGTCTAGACACAAGTTAAATGAACAAAAGGAATAACGTAACCCCGCATTAACCCTGGTCAATCACTGTAGCAAAACCACGAGCGGATTTGAGACGGCGGATTGCCATATCGCACTGCCTTTGGTAAAGAAGTGGTATTGTCTGAGGGGGGAGCGATTCCATAAAGGAATCGACACGTGGCAAAGTGGACCGCGCGAAACCACCTTTCCGTATTCTCCTCGCACATTAAAGTTAGTACGAGGATGCCGAGCGATATCGACGAGAGCTGTTGATCTGGCGCAGAGTCATCGGACGGTGGTCGCACAATGAAGATGCATGGAGTTTAACCTAAGGTACAGGTGTACATTTGATTGGCTATTGATTGTGGAGGTGGGAGTCAGAGCCAAGGTCTGTTTACGAGTCATTTATTCGGAAAGCGTTGATTTTTAATATAAGGTCCAACTATATAGTTAATCGCCGAAGATTTGATATTGGTTATAGTATGCGGGGACAATATATATATATATGTCAGGAAATATAATATAACCTTCGAGAGTTGTGAATAAGTTTATTTGTCAATTTCTTTGAAATTGATAAATAAAATAAAAAATAAAATAGACCACGTGGAGTGAAGAACGAGGTTTCAAAGGGAAACGAGGACTGAGCCACGTCACGAAAGGACCAACTCTCCTCAGGGCTGACTTTCAGCTGTTGTTGCGTCAGGCTGTGTGAGAGTGAAGGGGAAATTATAGTGGATATGTTGTAGGTTGTATCTATTCATTTTACTGGATAATATAAGAGGACAGATTAGTTGTTTCTCCGTGGACATAACCCAAATTGGGTGAACCACGTATATCTTTGTCTCTCTTGTTTTATGCATTTCAATATTTTTGTTTTCGCAATATTTTACATATTTCATTTTTCTTTCAATTAATTTCTAACAATTGGTATTAGAGCCAAAGGTGCACTTAGCTGATAAACTCATAAGAGAGAAGGGTTCCTAGTTTGAGTGGGAGCAATGGCGAAAGATGGTAGGTTTAGGGTTGAAAAATTCAACGACCAAAACTACTAGTTGTGGAAGATGTAGATGGAAGATTATCTATATTAGAAAGATATGTACATACCATTGAGCGGAAAATCAAAGAAGCTGACAAGTATGGAAGATGAGAAATGGGATATTCTTGATAGAAAGGCACTAGGAACAATACGATTGTATCTGGAAGTGTCGGTGGCATTCAACATTTTAAAGGAGCAACAATGTAAGGTTTAATGATGGCATTGGCCAAATTATATGAAAAACCATCGACTTCAAATAGGGTATTTCTTATGAATCATCTATTTAATATGAAGATGTCAGAAGGTGGATTTGTTGTTGATCATTTAAATGAATTTTAAACAGTTATAAGACAATTAAGTTCTATAGGGGTAAATTTTGATGATGAAGTTAGGGCTCTATTATTTCTGTGTTCATTGCTAGAAAGTTGGAATAGCTTAGTTATTGCTATTATTAACTATGTCTCTGGATCTAGTACTTTAAAGTTTAATGATGTTGTTGGTTCCATCCTTAGTGAGGAAATACAACCGAAAATATTTGGTGATACATCAAGTAATTCTTTGACTTCAGAGACTAGGGGAAGAAAAATGGAAAGAGGAAGGATCCCAAGAAATCACAATAATTCAAGAAAATGTAGATCCAAATCTAGATTAGGGATCGTGTGCTTGAAATGTGGGAAGAAAGGACACCTGAAGAAAGACTGCAAATCTCGGAAAGGTAAAGAAGGATATGGACATCAAGAGAACAATCATGAAGTGAATGTGACAGGTGATGTGTTACAAGATGATTTTATTCTTTTATTAGAAAATATTATTGATTCTTGGGTGGTTGATTCAGGGGCTTCATTCCATGCTACACCTGATAGGAAAATTTTTCATGACTTTGTTCAAGGAGATTTTGGACATGCTCATTTGGGTAATGATTAACCAAATAAAATAATTAGAACTTGTAAGGTTTTTATAAAGAAACAAAGTTGAAACTAATGGATACTGAAGGTGCTGAGGCATGTTCCATATTTTAAGAAAAACACAATTTCAACAGGGAAATTAGGTTGTGAAGGCTATGTAACTATATTCATAGAAAAAACCTGGAAGGTCACTAAAGGAGACTTGGTAATAGAAAAAGGATAAAATGTTGGTACATTGTATTTATGCAATGGCATTTCTTATTTTGTTAATTATTTGTCCTACATAGGAGAAAATACGACATTGTGGCATCATAGGCTCGGGCACATGAGTGACAAAAGGGATTGATATTCTTCACTCAACAAATTTGTTGTGAGGTTTGAAGCATGTTGAATTGGATTTATATGAAAATTGTGTTTACGAAAAACAAAAGAGAGTCAGAATTATCAGATTTGGAGAGAAAAAAAAGAGAAAAAAATTACATATTGTGCATAAATATATATGGGGACCTTCTCAGGTGTCATCGTTCGATGGATATCACTATTACGTTACTTTTATTCATGATGCAACTAGAAAAACTTAGATTTATTGTATTCGGAATAAATCTGATGTATTTGATACTTTCAATAAATGGAAATATTTGGCTGATAATGAGACAAGAAATAATTTGAAGTATCTCAGATCATGAAATGGAGGTGAGTACTATAGTAAAGAGTTTTATAACTATTATGTAGAGCATCTAATTCGTAAAGAAAAGACAATTCCAAGAACACCATAGGAAAATGGTGTGTCAGAAAGAATGAACAATATAATCATGGAGAGTGTAAGGTGCATGAGATTACATGCAAGATTTCCATTACAATTTTGGGTATATGTTTTAGATATTGTTTTTTATCTAATAAACAGAGGGCCTTCAAGTTCCTTGGATGGTGGTATTCTAGAGGAGCCATGGACAGGTAAAAAGGTAAACTACTATTTTTTAAATCCTTTCAGTTGTGAAGCCTTTGTCCACATTAAGAAAGAAAATACAACAAAGCTTGAGGAAAAATCAAATAAATGTACCTTTATTGGATATGGTGTTAATGATTTTGGTTATCACTTATATGATTATGAAAATCAAAAAATCATTACAAGGAGAGGTGTCATATTCAATGAAAAGGCCTTGTATAAGGATCAGATTCATGGAAAGAAAAAAGAAAAGGAAAAAAAAGAATGCAAAGTGCTTGATGAGATCATAGAAAAAGTAAATGTGGATGGAAATTATAATGATCAGCAACCACAACAACAACCAAAATAGCACCAAGAACCTCACACACATGAAAGTGGTGTTAGAAGATATATAAGGATAAGTAGACCCCTTAAACAATACTATCCTTCATTATATTATGTATTTTTGAATGATTCTAGTGAATTGGAAAGATATGATGAAGTAATGTAGGTAGAAACCAGGAAGAAGTGGGAGCAAGCCATGGAAGAAGAGATAGACTCCTTGATGCACAACCAAAATTGAGGCTTAATCAAGTTTCCTACAAGTAAAAAAATATTACAAAATAAATGAGTTTACATGTTGAGGGAAGAAGATGGAGGTAAATACAGGTATAAGGATAGACTTGTGGTGAAGGGGTTTGCACAAAATAAAGGTATAGACTTTATTGAAATTTTTTCTCTTGTTTTTAAAATTACTTCCACTAGAATTATTTTAGGTCTAGTGATAGTAGAATATTTGTGCCTTGATCAGTTACATGTAAAGGAAACCTTTCTCCATGGGGATTTGTAGGAAGAAATATATATGCAGAAACCACAAGGGTATAGGTAAAAGAGAAGGATACATTAGTGTGTAGGTTGAAGAAGACCCTATATGGCCTAAAACAAGCTCCAAAGTAATGGTATCTAAAATTTTACAGGTTTATGTTTGAACAAGATTATACTAGATGTCATTATGAGAAATGTGTTTATCTTAAGAAACAAAATGATGGAAATTATCATGCTTGTTTCAAGGTATAACATGCAAGAAATAAATGTGCTTAATGGAAAATTAGAAAATTCATTTGCAATGAAGGATTTGGGTGCCACAAAACAAATTCTTGGTATGAGAATAACTAGAGACAGGAAAAATTCCAAATTAACATTGTCTCAAAGTGAGTACATCGAAAAGGTGTTGGAAAGATTTAGTATGTAGAATGAAAAACCAGTTAGTACACTTTGGCTAACCATTTAAAACTAAGGATATGTGTCCCAAGACTCAGGAAGAGATGGATTATATGTGTAAAGTTACATATGCATCAGTAATTGGAAGCTTAATGTATGAAATGGTCTACACAAAGCCTGAAATTTCACGTGAAATGGGAGTTGTAAGAAGGTATATAAACAATCCAAGAAAAGAGCATTGGATGGAAATGAAATGGATTCTGAGGTATTTGAGAGGTACCAAGCATTATTATTTGGTGGTTAAAACATTTCTCTATAGTTATATGTTGATGAAGATCATATGGCAAGTGATAGAGATAACAGGAGGAGCACCACAGGGTATGTGTTTACTGTAGGTGGAATAGTTGTCATTTGGGTTTCAAAGTTGCAAAAAATTGTTTCACTTTCAACAACAGAAGAAAAATATGTTTCCACTACAGAAACTAGTAAGGAAATGATTTGGCTACAAAGGTTTATGGATGAGTTTGGCAAGAAGAAGAAGATGGTAAAGTTATACAGTGATAAATAGAGTACCATTCATCTTGCAAAGAACTCAACATTTCATTCCAAGACTAAACATATACAGCTCAAGTACCATTTCACGCAGATGGTGTTAGAAGATGGAAAAATGAAGCTGAAAATATACACACTAGCCAAAATCTTGCAAATATGTTAAAAAAAGTTGTAACCAGGGTGAAACTAAGATCCTGCTAAGTTTCAATTGGTATTCAAGTATTATTATGAAGATGAGAAACAACCAAGTCCAAAGTGGAATCATTTTCTAACAAGTGTAGCAGTGGAGTTGTTATAATTAGTCTCCAAGTGGTATATTGTTGTGTGTGGAGCCTTATTATCTTCTTGATTATTCAAAGGTTTTTGTTTCAGTCGTTTTGGAGCTCTATTCCTAACGCGGTGAAAAAATCGGGCGTTTAATCGCCATCACCCTCCCTTGGCGAGGTTTCAGGGAAAACACCCATGAAGCTAAAAATAAATGAAAATTTTCCTTGTAAAATATTGTAATGTCATAATCAATTTGGGTCGTTCATTAGGCAGATAATATAACAGTAAAAGTTATGTTAATTTAGGGTTTTTTTCCCCAGAAGGCACCCCCTTGATTTTTATGAGGGAATTTTATTGTGGCCTTGTATTATTATAATTATTATTATTCAGAGTGTGAGGGAGAGAGGAGGTTGTGTGAGAGTGAAAAGGAAATTACATCAGATCTGTTGTGGGTTGTATCTCTTCATTTTGTTGGATAAGAAAAAAGGAAGGACTAAATGTTTCTCTGTGGATGTAGCCCAAATTGGATGAACCATATATATCTGTCTCTCTCTTGTTTTATGAATTTTTGTGTTTGTATTTCCACAATATTTTGTGTATTTCATTGCTCCATTAATTAATTTCTAACAATAGTAACTCTCGTCTCATTTTTACCCTGGTGAGCTTGCAAACTCGGGTAAATGTGGGGTTGGGTGTTACATTCAAACTGTTAGCCACCTATAAAACTTTTTATAGCAAAAGGTGGCTAAGACTTTTTGAGCCTTCAAGGAACAAATTTTATTGCTAAAATTGTTGGCTCTTGAAGACTCTTGAAGGCCTCATGCCTCTGTCCAAATATTCACTGTTGTTTCCATCTTAAAAACTCTGAAATTCTGCTAATTTCATTGAGGAAATAGTGCTCCAAAGGCCTTTTTCCCCCTCCTTCCACTTCAAAAACTAACCTCATTTTTTGCCCCTTTATTCCCCATAAAAACCCTCATTCTCATATTTTTCCCCTTTTCCCTTCATCAAAACCCCTTTGATGAGGTTTAAGATCCTTTCTTGCCTTATCGAAACCCTCAAAACCCTTTGAAAACCATTGAAAATACATAAAAATCCATGTTTTATGTTTCAGGCTTTAGCCCCCTTTAGCTAAGCCCCCTAACCACTTCCCCACATGTGCCCGCACCGTAGAACCAGGTGCTAAACCCCTCACAGTGCTTATCGCAAAAATCCAAACGCGCAAGTCTTTTTTCCATTACAAAAACTCCGATGCGATTAAGCCCTGTGTTTATAAACCTCGATCATATTATTTCTCCATGTAACCAGTGGGCCCGCATTCGGCACTTAAAACATTGTAATAACACATTCCCAATCACCTTTTTCTTTGTAAAGTCATAAAACCCACTTACCCAAATTTTTGGTCTGAAGCGCCGGAGTTATATTTTTTAAATATAAAAATGGGTTGATTGAAATAGACCTGCATCAAAAACTCCGATGCGATTAAGTCCAATATGTATAAACCCCGCCCCCTCCACTTCACTCCATACAACCTACACCCCGGGACCAAGTGTTGAAGTTTCGAAGCCCTTAATTGCATCGCAAAGATCCAATGGGTAGATTGAAAAGCCTGAGCCCAAGGCTCCGATTGCGATTAGCCCTTTGTTATATATGCCCCGGGACCATCATGTTCCATATAAATAAAGGCCCCGCAGACGAGCACCTATTCATTTCATATATATATTTTCCGCCACCAAAACCTTTGTATCATATCAAACTCTGGGTTTTATAAAGTTTTAAAGGGTTTCCGCCAGTTCGCTTTCAAAAGCAATCTTCGTCGTTGATCTTGGACTGATCAACGGCCAGCGCTCAATCGCATCGGCGATTTTCATTTGCGCAATTTAAACCATTTATTTTCCACCCCCGATTGTCGATCCCCGATTGGCTATTCGTCGTTGATCTCCTCTCCACCTTCCTAGATCCAACAGCCCACAACTGCTCTGATCATTAACCTTTACCCCGCCGATTGCGACCTCCCGACGCATCTCCCACCGACGATCTGATCTACAGATCGATAGACAGCGCTACATCACATCGCAAGGTTTTTCCCAGCACTTTAAACATTGTTTCTCCGCCGATTGCGATCCATTGATCAGATCTGGACCATCCACACGTCCAAATTGGACGGTCCCAGATCATTCCATCTTATTCTTCCCTCCCCTCTCCTTTTTTCTTTCTCCTGGCTAATCTCCATCGTTGGATGCTGCCATCCAACGGCTACACTCCTCCCCATGCCCTCTGAAGTAGTTTTTCCCCAAATACGCAAGATTTTATAATATTTTCTGTATTTTGCAGGTGTTTGATGGGTTTTCCATTATATAAAGGCTAAATACTGGGAATGACGATTCTCGTACCTTCAATTCATAAAAGGGAACCATTCACGAGGCTCTACTCCACGTTTCGTCAATGTTTCATGAGGCATTGATGCCATATGAGCCCTGCGCGGCTTGCACATCAAAAAGACATTGTGATTTTAAATCACAATTAAAAAAGTATCAGTGTCGAAGACAGAACACAACAGAACAGAAGATTGAAGATAATTTGGGGATTACGGCTAAGAATTATTATCAAAAGCCTAATCCTCCAAATTAAATCAGAGTTAAAGGAAATCATAAATGATCTACAGACAGAAAGGCCTCCACCACCACATCTGAGGAAAATTGATTCCTCTCAGCTACCACAAGTGCCACCTGTAGCCACAAGCATTCAAACAGAGGTCGAAGTTATTGAGCAAAATCAGATATTCGCCTCAACGCAACTAGAGAGTTAATTCTTCAAGGAACTTAATGCAAAAAATATCTGCAGAGTTACTCCAACATGACATAGAGCCTCAAAAGTCAACAAAAGCTCCCACTGAGCTTAAATATTAAATGTAAAACATTAATAAAAACAAACACCTGTAAACTTCTCCATCGAGCCCCTCAAAGGCCGAGAAGTCATTAATCTGTATTAATTGTCCTAAGAGATCTTTCATCAGATCTCACCTCCTCATTCTTCTATAAATACTTCTGTAGAAGATGAAAAATTGTTGGTTGCAGAACTTTGAAATACATTTGATCTTAAACTTCTGATTGTAGATAGTGTCCACTGGCCCTTGGATCTCTGTTTGTGATAGATAAGTTAGGCTGAGATGAGTAGATGATTGCTAAACTAAAGCATTGGACTTAAAGTTGTAACTGGTTTGGAGCATCAATACAAGCTGATTTATGGGATCCTGGTCTATGTTGACGGTGATTTTTTTCTCATAATAACTTGTTATTTTGTTTCTGTTTTCACTGTGTTTCATCTTTCTCTTATAAAGAACAGCATGCATAGAGTTAGGACCTACTGTATATCAGTAACCTTCTCTGACTGAAAATCTTTATCTAAATGTTTTCTTCCAATCTATGTTATTTAGGGATGATTTAATTCAGTTTAAGCATAAGAATGTTGGCGTTCCCTCGTCTTATTGTCTTAGTTGAATATTGTTCTTTGATTTTATTTTCATTTCATGTTAAGTAGAGATGAACTAAGGAAGATATGGTATGCCCTGGTCCTAGTTTTATCCCCAAAGACTGTCTGAAAGTTTCCCTTGGAATGTGTCGAAAGCTGACTAGTTTGAATGTACTTACCAGATCTTAGGCCATTCTGTGTCATCTTTGTGTTTGTCTTGAAAGTAACCAAGTAAAGCAGAGCTAGGAGAGGATTTGTGGCGAGCCCAGCCCGCTAGTTTCTACTCCGACAGTTGCCTTCAAGTTTCCCTCTGTTTTTTATATGTTTTCTATTGAAAGTGCATCAAAAGCAGGCTAGTTTAGAAGTACTTGCCTGATCTTATATTTCTTTTATGTCTTTCTTAAGTGTATGTCAAATCAGGCTAGTTTAAAAGTACTTACCAGATCTTAGGCTGCTCTTTGTTCTTCATCTGTTTAATTCTCCTTCTTATTATACCATTTCATTCCATAAATCAAACTTAAAAGATATCCTTAGACATAGATGACTTGCCCCATGGACCACTCTTGCCTCTTGCTGTTCCAATTAAACCCTATTATGACTCCATAGCCCAATGGAATAAAACCTGCAATTATCTATCTTTCCTGGCCAAATCTTGTTCTATTTGCTTGCAACTTCACACCTTTGAAACTCTTTGCATTTAGGACTTTCCACCTCAAACAGTAATCATGCTCAACCATCCAAAAACAAAACAAACCCTCGGTCTTCATAACTAGCCTAATATCATTACCCCAAACTTCAAAGAAAAATCCATCTTTGCACTTATTGGAGAGATCCCTCTCCAGATTCAGGAGGGCTAGATCCTAGAATCCTAAAGTGGTTGAAATGATGTTGCTTCTACAGTTTTAGTCTCACCAATCTTCTAAAATTACAGATTCCTAACATTTCTGGCGACTCTGCTGGGGAGATTTTTGAGTTCATAGTTGCTTGGCCAGCTTTTATAGACTCTTTAGTTTTCCATACAACCACAGAAACTCAGAAAAACCCAAAAATATTTCATATTGGTATCTAATAAACATGGTGGTGGACCATAAAACCTTTTACCTCCTTAGGAGGTAAAAACTTCCACTTGGCGACTCCACACTCTGAAACTCCCAAAAGACCAAATGAATCCACTGGTAGAAGACCCTGAACTGATTGACCAGACGCAATTACCTATTTCTTGATTTACAAACATGATTCCAAGAATACAACGAAGATATGCCCCAATGAGTAGAGATCATATCCCTGGGTTTCCACATAATATGCCCCAGGTGAATTGGGATGACAACCTGCCTGTTTTTCAAGGTGAAAATTTTGATGACCCTTTATTACATCTCATCAAATTTCACATACATGTATGGAAATTGAAAGTTGAATGGCATGAAGACTGCCTAATGAAAATTTTCATGTTAACATTAGAAGGAAAAGCTAGGGATTGGTATGAATGCTTAAGATCTAGTAGTTTTTGTTCTTTAAGAGACCTTGAATATGTGTTCTATGAGAACTATAAAGAAAACACTACATCATTATCATTGGGTGCAATATATTATGATCCATCACAAAACATCACCCAACACATTATAGATAATAAGGAAGCTTTGGAAGAGATGCATCCTGAAGATCTTTTAACAACCATTCATGAGTTTAATATCCTATTGAAAAATTTTAAGAACATATATGAATCAGTTGAGGAAGAGATGATCCAAGAAATAAAAAACATTCCTCAAGATATCCCTGAAAACTCAAATGTTGATTCATCATCCCTTATAGCCGAGGCTCAAGAAGATATCCATCCTCAAAATCAGTCTTCGCAAGAGACAAAGAACTGTTGTACTCCTGTTCAAAGGAACGTAGAAACATCCTCCCCTTTGACAGAAAAAGAGATAGATCAGACTATTTATAAATAGTCGCTCTCTGAAACTTTCTGCAAAACAAACACTCTTGCCCATTCACATAGAGAAATTTGTTGTATAGATTTAGAAAGTTCTTTTGTAGATCAGTATGAAGAAGGACCTGTTGATAACCCAATATGTTTAATTGGTATTTTTACTTATATTCGTGATTCTCCTAACTTTGATCTATCTAGTGATGATGCTTCCAAAACAAATATTAATTTTGCAGGATCATCATTAGCAGATTTATGGGAGGAAGATCAGTTCCTTCAAAGAAGTAATGAGCCAGTGTAGACTATTTATGATACTGATGATGAAAGTTTTCAAAGCCTAGAAGTGAGTCAAGATTCATTCGATCTTTGCTCTGCTTCATTTCAAATCATCAGTAATAATTTCCATGTGATTGGAACTCATCAGACTTTCGTCTTGAAGGACGAGGAGGAAAGAAACAAATAAATTTTTGAGCAGGTTGAAAACAAGGAGCCTTCTCTTGAAAAAGAGGAAGCAATTGAACATACCCCTGCTCAAGAACATAATAACCTCCTCATAGAGTACAGTCCACTAAACCAGATCTTACCAAGGCTACAAGAGAACAACACTGCCAAATATGATGAGTCCTCCAGTTCAGATGATGATGAAGAAGAGGGAGAGAAACAAATAGAAGACTATCCTACTGAGGATATGCCATCTTCTCAAGAAGAATATTCTTCCTTTTCTATTAAAAATGATGAAAATTCCAAGAAACTTTCTGAAGATATGCTCCTCAAAGCTGAAGTCTTGGAAGCAGACAATCTACCAGACATGAAGGACCAAAAAGAAGAGAACCTTCATCTTTTCTTTGTTGATCCTTTGGAAGAGTGTGTGGAAATCCCAAGTGGCTCAAATTATCAAGCAGTAATCCTTTGCAAGAGCCAGAGACATGAAAAGCTGTCACCTTCTATGATAGTTTTTATTTTGAAGATTAATCTTCAAAATACACTATGGATACCCCTGACAAGCAGCTAGAGTTTCTTCTTCTTCTTGACATTACTCAACTGGCTGCATTGGCACTTTTGTATCATATGAATATGTAAATACTCCATGTTTAGAATAGGTTAGATAGGAATGTCAATAAAGCTCAATTCTGAGCATGTAGTTAGTTGTTGTTTTCTGCTTTGAATAAAAATCAAAAATTCAAAAATACAAAAACAATGAAAAAGAGAAAAGAGGGCAGATTGTGAAAACAAGAAAGGTACAGCCCCATACCAAAAAAGAGAAACAAATCTGAAAGTGTACAAGCTTAAATGCCACTCTTTAAAAACACGCTTCTAGTTATTCAAACAGCCTAATCTTGACTAATTAGTTTTAAATTTACTACTGATAGGATTAGTGAATTCGATTTTCCAAACTGTTTAATCTTGGCTTATCAGTAGGTAGATTAGGCTAGAAATGAAAGTTTCAAACATGCTCAAAATCTGAACCTAAGTTTCCAAAAAGAGATGACTCAAATCTGTTTTAAATCCTGAGTCACAAAAGATGTAAAACTGGTTCTAATCAGCTCAAAATTTGAGCCAGTCAATAGAAGAAAAATAGCTCAAACAAATTCAAAACAGAGCTGAAGAAAAGATGAAGGAAGTGCTTTGAAATTTCAAATCTCAAGCCTTCCATTTTTGTTTTAAATTTTGTGCAAAATAATGTTTATGTGCAGCTTGTTTTTATGCCATAGACCTGCATCAAGTTAGACTATTCAATCCTGACTTGAATGCTTTTGAATTTCTGTTGTAGAATTTAGAGAATAAAGTCTGGTTGGACAGTTTAATTCCAACAGACAGTAGATTAGGTAGAGAATCATATGGGCTCAACTGCTTAATCTGAGTCCATGGAGAAATAAGAAGTAGAAATAGATTAGATTTCCTGCTTTCAAAAAAATAAAATGTTATAAAAGAGTTTGCCAATCCAAGTGCGATCTAATGAAGAAAAAATGTTAGATCAGTAGGATTGGGTAGGTAGAAAGCTTGTTGATGAAAGAACCATTTTTTTTATGGCTGCTAATATGTTTTCAAAAGAAGATCATTTAAGCAAAGGAAATCAGCCCAATGGATGAGGCACAGGTCAGCCTCCCAGAAAACACAATGGATGTGGCACAGGTCAGCCTCCCAGAGAATGCAATTCTGAAGTTCTTGATGCCTTCAAGAAGGCACCATCCCCAAGTGGAGCCACTGTTAGCCACCTATAAAATTTGTTATAGCAAAAGGTGGCTAAGACTTTTTGAGCCTTCAAGGAACAAATTTTATTGCTAAAAAGTGTTGGCTCTTGAAGACTCTTGAAGGCCTCATGCCTCTATCCAAATCTTCACTGCTATTTCCATCTTAAAAACTCTAAAATACTGCTAATTTCATTGAGGAAACACTGCTCCAAAGGCCTTTTTCCCCCTCCTTCCACTTCCAAAACTAACCTCATTTTTTACCCCTTTATTCCCCATAAAAACCCTCATTCTCATATTTTTCCCCTTTTCCCTTCATCAAAACCCCTTTGATGAGGTTTAAGATCCTTTCTTGCCTTATTGAAACCCTCAAAACCCTTTGAAAACCATTGAAAATCCATACAAATCCATGTTTTATGTTTCAGGCTTTAGCCCCCTTCGGCTAAGCCCCCTAACCACTTCCCCACATGTGCCCGCACCCTAGAACCAGGTGCTAAACCCCTCACAGTGCTTATCGCAAAAATCAAAACGCGCAAGTCTTTTTGCCATTACAAAAACTCCGATGCGATTAAGCCCCGTGTTTATAAACCCCGATCATATTATTTATCCATGTAACCAGTGGGCCCGCATTCGGCGCTTAAAAAATTGTAATAACCCATTCCCGATCACCTTTTTCTTTGTAAAGTCATAAAACCCACTTACCCAAAGTTTTGGTCTGAAGCGCCGGAGTTAATTTTTTTAAATATAAAAATGGTTTGATTGAAATAGACCCGCATCAAAAACTCCGATGCGATTAAGTCCCATATGTATAAACCCCGCCCCCTCCGCTTCACTCCATACAACCTACACCCCGGGACCAAGTGTTTAAGTCCCGAAGCCCTTAATCACATCGCAAAGATCCAATGGGTATATTGAAAAGCCCGAGCCCGAGGCTCCAATTGCGATTAGCCCTTTGTTATATATGCCCCAGGCCCATCATGTTCCATATAACTAAAGGCCCCGTAGACGGGCGCCTATTAATTTCATATATATATTTTCTGCCACCAAAACCTTTGTATCATATTAAACTCTGGGTTTTACAAAGTTTTAAAGGGTTTCCGCCAGTTCGATTTCAAAAGTAATCTCCATCGTTGATCTTGGACCGATCAACGGCCAGTGCTCAATTGCATCAACGATTTCCATTTGCGCAATTTAAACCATTTATTTGCCACCCCCAATTGCCGATCCCCGATTGGCTATCTGTCGTTGATCTCCTCTCCGCCTTCCTAGATCCAACGGCCCAAAATTGCTCCGATCATTAACCTTTACCCCACCAATTGGGACCTCCCGACGCATCTCCCGCCAACGATTTGATCTGCAGATCGACGGACAGTGCTACATCACATTGCAAGTTTTTTCCCAGCACTTTAAACATTGTTTCTCCGCCGATTACGATCCTCTGATCGGATCTGGACCGTCCACGTGTCCAGATTGGATGGTCCCAGATCATTTTGTCTTATTCTTCCCTCCCCTCTCATTTTTGCTTTCTCCTAGCTAATCTCCATTGTTGGATGCTGCCATCCAATGGCTACACTCCTCCCCACGCCCTCTGAAGCAGTTTTTCCCCAAATACGCAGGATTTTATAATATTTTCTGTATTTTGCAGGTGTTTGATGGGTTTTCCATTATATAAAGGCTGAAGGCCAGGAATGACGATTCACGTACCTTCAATTCATAAAAGGGAACCATTCATGGGGCTCTACTCCACGTTTCGTCAATGTTTCATGAGGCATTGATGCCATATGAACCCTGCGCAGCTTGCACATCAACAAGACACTGTGATTTTAAATCACAATTAAAAGAGTATCAATGTCGAAGACAGAACACAGTAAAACAGAAGATTGAAGATAATTTGGGGATTACGGCTAAGAATTATTATCAAAAGCCTAATCCTCCGAATTAAATCAGAGTTAAAGGAAATCATAAATGATCTACAGACAGAAAGGCCTCCACCGCCACATATGAGGCAAATTGATTCCTATCAGCTACCACAAGTGCCACCTGTAGCTACAAGCATTCAAACAGAGGCCGAAGTTATTGAGCAAAATCAGATATTTGCCTCAACGCAGCCAGAGAGTTACTTCTGCAAGGAACTTAATGCAAAAAATATCTACAGAGTTACTCCAACATGACATAGAGCCTCAAAAGTCAACAAAAGCTCCCACCGAGCTTAAATATTAAATGTAAAACATTAATACAGACAAACACCTGTAAACTTCTCCATCGAGCCCCTCAAAGGCCGAGAAGTCATTAATCTGTATTGGTTGTCCTAAGAGATCTTTCATCAGATCTCACCTCCTCATTCTTCTATAAATACTTCTGTAGAAGATGAGAAACTATTGGTTGCAGAACTTTGAAATACATTTGAGCTTAAACTTCTGATTGTAGATAGTGTCCACTGGCCCTTGGAGCTCTACTTGTGATAAATAAGTTAGGCTGAGATGAGTAGATGATTGCTAAACTAAAGCATTGGACTTAAAGCTATAACTGGTTTGGAGCATCAATACAAGCTGATTTATGGGATCCTGGTCTATGTTGACGGTGATGTTTTTCTCATAATAAATTGTTATTTTGTTTCTGTTTTCACTGTGTTTCATCTTTCTCTTATAAAGAACAACATGCATAGATTTAGGACCTACTGTATATCAGTAACCTTCTCAGACTGAAAATCTTTATCTAAATGTTTTCTTCCAATCTGTGTTATTTAGGGATGATTTAATTCAGTTTAAGCATAGGAATGTTGGTGTTCCCTCGTCTTATTGTCTTAGTTGAATATTTTTCTTTGATGTTATTTTCATTTCATGTTAAGTAGAGATGAACTAAGGAAGATATGGTATGCCCTGGTCCTAGTTTTATCCCCAAAGACTGTCTGAAAGTTTCCCTTGGAATGTGTCGAAAGTTGGCTAGTTTGAATGTACTTACCAGATCTTAGGCCATTCTATGTCATCTTTGTGTTTGTCTTGAAAGTAACCAAGTAAAGCAGAGCTAGGAGAGGATTTGTGGTGAGCCCGGCCCACTAGTTTCTACTCCAACAGTTGCCTTCAAGTTTCCCTCTGTTTTTTATATGTTTTATATTGAAAGTGCATCAAAAGCAGGCTAGTTTAGAAGTACTTGCCTGATATTAGATTTCTTTTATGTCTTTCTTAAGTGTATGTCAAAGCAGGCTAGTTTAAAAGTACTTACCAGATCTTAGGCTACTCTTTGTTCTTCATCTGTTTAATTCTCCTTCTCATTGTACCATTTCATTCCATGAATCAAACTTCAAAGAGATCCTTAGACATAGATGACTTGTCCCATGGACCACTCTTGCCTCTTGCTGTTCCAATTAAACCCTATTATGACTCCATAGCCCAATGGACTAAAACCTACAATTAACTATCTTTCCTGGCCAAAGCTTGTTCTATTTGCTTGCAACTTCACACCTTTGAAACTCTTTGCATTTAGGAATTTCCACCTCAAACAGTAATCATGCTCAACCATCCAAAAACAAAACAAACCCTCGGCCTTCATAAATAGCCTAATATCATTACCCCAAACTTCAAAGACAAATCCATCTTTGCACTTATTGGAGAGATCCCTCTCCGGATTCAGGAGGGCTAGATCCTAGAATCCCAAAGTGGTTGAAATGATGTTGCTTCTGTAGTTTTAGTCTCACGAATCTGCTAAAATTATAGATTCCTAACACAAACTTGCACTGCTTATTTAAGTTTAGCCTTGGAAGATATTTTCAATGTTTTGGCAATTGGTTTTTCAAGTGAACTAACTTTTTGCATGTCATATTTAATAGATAAAAATTAACACACCAAGGCAAGCAACATTTTGGGATAAGCATACAACATTTTTTTATGGATCAGTGTTTACAAGTTTTCTAAGTAAAATCTCTTTGATGAGACCCCACACTATAAGAAGAATTCCAAACATACTCATTCTCTAGAGCTTCAAGAGGGCTACAAAATCACCTGCAACTGCGAAGTAGCTATCTAAGAATACCGAAAACGAAACATAGAAACTTCCATTAGCATAACCAAAAATGATAAAAGACTAAAGTATGAAATGAAATAATACAGTTGATGCACATCAACCTCATGTATAATACTTAGGTACTAAGTGTTTGACAGATATCCAAATCCAAAAAAGAGCATTTCAGACAAGGTAGCTTTGAAAACAATCTAAATTTTTCCTAATAGTTCACTTAATAGACTTACTACATACATACATTATGTTATAACATCCCGAGCATTAAACAAATAATGAGAAACTTACAACAACATACCTCAAGGTGTTGAGGTGAATGACTACTTAAGATAAATGGGAATTAGTTAAATTGTATTGCACCAATAGGCCTTACCAACTCTGAAATGACAATTTGGTTGCAACACCATGAACAAACGCACCATGATAGAGAAAATATTCCACTATAACTACAAGAAATACATCACTGGAAATTAATTGACAATATGTTACTACGAAAGATGTTGTACACATCCTAGACCTACACTGGACCTTGACAGCAAGGTCATAGTGAGAAAATATGTTTATATCACCAATAAAAGTCACCAATACTTGCAAAACACAGTAACTCAGACTTCGGGTATTCATATTTTTTCATAACATGAAGCATAAATTATTTTACATATATTTATATGTGAATTGAAATGATAATGCTTCACTAATTAACATATTTCTATTATTTCCATATTCAAGAAGAGGATAATTGGATATTGAATTTAACCAGAATAGGTTCCTGATAAATTATCGAATAGATAATTAATGGGAAAGTAATTGAATATTGTTCTCATTAAGAGTGAGTGTGTGTAATGTATGAAGTATGCAAAATGAAAAAAAAAAAAAGCAGATAGAGTCCAAGGGCTTTTCAGTGTATATGATTAAATAGGAACTAATAGGTCATTTTGGAAATGAAGGGATATATGTGTGTTGTCAAGTATTTTTAAATTATTCTTCCATCATCGTCGTATTAATTAAATTTTCACTTCATGTTTTTTCATCTACAATCCAGATTGGAGAAAGGGAATACTACATGAATATATTTATGTAAGAAATATGATGCATACTCTTTATTTTGAACTCAAAATTCCAAAAGATCAAGGAATAGTAACTAGTGGACTAGTTTATTAATAATTTCATTTTTTTCTTAGAAACTACTGAGATATGCTTATCAACTATGAAAACTAATAAATGAAAGCTTTGAAAATCAATATTTAGATACCAGTTAATGAAAAATCACATACATATCAATAGAACTTAAAAAATAGAAACCAACTGAGAATACAACTAGTTTAATTATGACTTAGATGAACAAACCAATATGGAGCATTCAATGAATCATTATGAACACCAATTGAATATGTAGGCATTGTCTAACTATGCACTCCTTGAACAAATTTTATTATAGAAAATAATGAATTCCATTATATTAAAATTTAGCATAAATGGTTGTTTACCTAAAACTAGAAACCCCAAAATTACTTATTTAATTAATATATTTGAATTAAAAGCCAAATGAACTATGTTTTAATATTATAAAAATCAAAATCTACAACAAATAAATAAAGGAAATAAACTCATAGAAATAATATGTCAAGACTTGCTTGGGAAAACTTGTTTTTACACTATCATGTGAATTGATTTGTGCCTTAATTAAAACACAACTGTACAGTAGTGTGATTTAGATCATATAGACATGAATATGAGAATAAAATCAACAACAAAATTACAAGCATATACCTATTAAATGAGATAAAACAAAGTACAATGCACAAAATTGAAGTTTGGGGGCCCTCCAAGGTCAAGGAAGAAACAAAAAGCTAATTATTTAATTACCACACCATTGACTGATAAAAATAATGACCACAATCTGAAAATGAAATTCAAATTGCTCAGGTCAAATTCTAAATTCGTAGCAAAAATGGCATTAACATAACACATTTTTCTTAAGTTATAATGTTTTTTTTATAAGCAAGTTTTCAAACAAACTCAAATATTTTACAAAATTAAATGTAGCCTATCTAATTGGAAAAATTCATCTAGAAATCCTCCTGAATCCAAAAAATCGTCGATTTAACATGAATTGAGAAAATCTAGGCATTTTCTAGATGGTTGTCCATGTTTTTGGCAATTCAACTGGTCGGGTTTATTGTGCGTTGACTGACTAGATTGGAACTATTTTTGCTTGAGTTGATAGGTCATTTTCCATATTGAAATGTCTCTAAGGAAAACTCGTGTTTCCATTTCTAACGAGATCGAGTGTAACCATGAAATGAATGATGATTTGTAAGATCTCGTACAATTTGCTTCCTTTTTTTTTTCTTTCTTTCTTTTTCTATTCTATTTTATTTTATTTATTTATTTTTTATTTTTTATTTTTTATTTTTATTTTATTTATTTATTTATTTATTGGGTAAAACACTCTTTATTTTCAAAAATTTCTAAAATTAAAATAAAATAAAAAACCTATAGGAATGTTATAATGGATAAAAAATGGGGTAATATGCATGATAATGATAAAAATAAGTTTTAAAAATGATAAATGGAAGGGAAACCATAGCAAGTTTGATATTCTAGAAAGAATGCTAACATTCCCCTGAACTAAATATATGTTATGTCTTTATATGGTCTTACGTATCAAAAATTATAGGAGGATGTTCGCATTGGATTTTGGTGGTTAGGATGTATGCCCCTTTTGTTTTGACTTCTTTAGAAGACCTTTAAGTTCTTGTTTTCTGTGTTCTTGCTTCCATGTATAGCATTTGTATGCCTGAGATGAGAGAATGCCAATTTCTTCTTGTAATTTATTATTTTGTTCCTGTAGATTATGATTTTATGTGATAAGTGAAAGGTTTGGTACTTTTAATAATTCATTTTGTGGCTTTAAATATATCTCTAGGGTCTTTTTTTCACTTAAGTTTTTTCTCAACTTTTTTATCATTTTTTTTTTCGATAATTTCTTGTTGCGGGGAGATCACCTCTTATGGTAAAGGAACATTATGTATTTTTACCTGTTTTTAGGATTGGTTCTTAAGGAACCCCCTTAGATCTTATTCAGTTGTTGTATATTCTTCTTCTTCACTCACATAGGTATATGTCTTGTGCATTTTTTCTTTTCCTTTAGCTTTTATTTACTCATGTTCTTTAAATCCTAGTTATTTTATATAATCATATAATGTTTGCTAGTCTTCATCACTATTGAAATAATCCTTTATTGGAATGAAAAAATCAAATATTGCTAGTCCCACTTGGATCAAATAATATCTCTGAGATGCAATATTAATGGCTTATATAATATGTGGTTGTTTCACAATTGTAGAGAGTGTCCAATTGTTGGATTTAATGCTTACATTCTATATTTGAGAAGTTGGTTTGTGATGGTTGAGAAATTCTCTCAACCTCTCTCTCTAAATTAGGAATAAGTTGGATCTCAGAAACTCTATTTAATACAGTAATTTGAATGTAATCAGTGTGTGAGTGTGTTTACACATATACCATTTGTGTATAATATATATGAGTGTGTTTAGTAATTGAGTGATTTTAGTTATTTCTATCATGGTATCAGAGCACAGGATCAGAGGCCTGTGTGTTGTGAGTCTAAGTCCTTGGAGAGTGCAAATTAATTTCCTGTGTTGTGTGTAGCACGGAGCCTAGAAGAACAAAGAAGCCTCAACATGGAAGGCGGTAACATTAGATTGTTATCTTCTGGTGTTTCGAGTAATCTGCGAGTGGAAATCCGGCACTCAGAGATCAGATCGAATGACCGGTTGATCATCCCTTTCGATGAATTCGGATTCACGCAGTGGAGAAAGTGAAGATTGGATAGAAACGCTATATCAGTAAATTCGTGTTTCCTACCCAACACACACATACATTGAAGGGCGAAGGGTGAAGGATTGTAAGTGTTTTTCTCATCGAATCAAATCATAATTTCAAATGGAGGATGAAGCTTTCTCTTGCGAGGTAAATTCCGGCAGATCAAGAAAAGGCGGAACAAATTTCTGCAGGGTATGTTGAGTGTGAAGGATACAACACAAATTTAATTTGAATGAGCTGATGCGGAGCGCACCAGTCGATGACGCAAGCGCTGGCGATGCTGATCCTATTTACAGGTCATGTGTAGAGATCTGTGAGAAAACTGGCTGTGTTGAAAAAAAAAAACTTGTTTCAAGTATTGCAAAGGTCCTGTAAACGGTGCTTCTGTGGAAGGTGCTTGGTTTATGCAAGGACCTCTGTACCTGCATTGGAAATAATGGGACTGTAAGAGCGACTTTCGGTACCACTTCTCTGTGGTATATTCGATGTTTCTCAATGTTAGAAGGGTGACAGCAACAGTTCTTATTCTTGATGGTGTCTAATCACCCAGTGCAATCGTAAATTCTCGTTCTTGAATTTTTTTGTGATTTAGTAGTATTATAAATTGTTTGTAAATTAAGTGAGGATGAATTTTCAAACTAGATAAGAAGGTCATGATGTAATAGTTGAATCTAGATACATTTCATATTTAGACGACTCTTCTATATAACTAGCGAATACAACGGTTTGCACCCATGTATCTCGGTAGATGGGAGCTCGTCCATAATATGACTAGCAGTTCAGCTATGTGTCTGAAGCCAGTACTTAAGATATCAAGTGGTAGTAAGGCTCAACATGGATGGTTGTTGAGATAGTATGGTAGTTGCGGATCTAGGGAAGAATCCCTCATTAGTCGTAGACATTGAGTGGTCTCCTAATGAGGTTATGCGACAGATTGGGATGTTGTCCGGTAATTGACTTCGGGAGGTCCTTGATTCGGGAGTTGAGGAAGCGAACTTGGGAATCCAACTTGCCAACTACACCTTTACGAGGGTTATGAGGCAACTTGATGGAGCATCTACTGATAAGTTAAATAATGATTGATTATTTTGTTATTTATGAGTGACTTTAATACATTCATGTAATGTAATTGTTAGCCCCCTAATTTGCTCTCTTTTTACTACTTTTCCCTTCCTAAATCATAACCATTTACCCATGTTTCACCTCCTTTATGCACCCTCGTCCTGCACCAATCCAAGCATGGTGACATATTTTGTACAAACATTTATTCTTCATATTTTAATTCGATTTAGCATTTATTAAATATTTATTACATGATTTATTACTTTTAAATTATTATTTGTAACTTATTGATATCTCCAATGTTGTTTGGTGGTTAGAATGCTTATCGTGATTGCTGATCCTAGTGCAAGATCGGATCCTGTACCATGGCTAGCATAGAAAATCTTCACGGCGGATCTGAACCCTCTCGATCACCGCCTTGACTCAAGCAGTTTCCGCCACGACAGCACGTAATCTAAAGGCAGCCAAAGATTAGATCTGCGAAGGGTGGGAGCTGAAGATTGGTTGCGGCCAGTTTTGCAAAAACTGTTTTATTTTGAAGACTGAACAATCTAAATTCTTCTTTTTGTTATGAAGCAGTTGAACGATCTGTTTCAGCCTTCGGCCAACAAATCTATATAATGTAATTTTTAAATAGGACTTGGGAGTGAAAGTTTTTGGGAGAATAGAGAAGAACAGAGAGGCGATAGTAGGTTATTTTGTTGTCACCCGAATCTGGGCTGAACGTGTATCCACGCATGTATTTGCCTCAATGATCTAATAAAAAAAGGAATTTCGCCTGGGCTTCATGAATCTTGTTTTATGTTCTGGTTGATTAATTAAATCAAGTGCTGAGTAGCGTTTTCGCTTAAGAGGGAAACACGCTGGTTGGCTAGGGCCCAGCCAACCCAGCACGTTTAACCCATTCTCTTCTTTCCGTAATTTATGTTTTATTGTCAAAGTGTGATTTATCTTTTAACGCATAAATTCATGTATGTGTGAAATGGATCTGTTGCGTGAAGCAAATAGAATTTATTTTCCTGTAATTTACTTTCCTACACTGAT
The DNA here is from genome assembly GCA_034641835.2 of Pinus albicaulis. Classification (NCBI taxonomy): domain Eukaryota; kingdom Viridiplantae; phylum Streptophyta; class Pinopsida; order Pinales; family Pinaceae; genus Pinus; species Pinus albicaulis. The sequence goes on from CM076569.1 coordinate 610,610,012, forward strand.
TCTGGATTGGCTTTCTCCACTTGGTCCAAGCAGGAGAAATCATCCTGCAGCAGTGCACGTTGGTGTGACATTATTTTTCTGCAATTTTGGTTGATTGGCTTTCCCGCCTGGTCCAAGAAGGAAACATACACCTGCACCAGCACACGTTGGTGTGTTACAGCAAGTCTTTATTTACTTTCCGCAACTTTCTTTCATTGAATGATTATGACAGGATACATGTTTATGTTTCTTTATTTCTGCACTTCGTTAAATTCAAAAACATGTACTTTTCACATATGCAATCTGGTTTTATAGCAAAGTAGCCTTACGACAATTAAACAATCATTTTAAGAATCAAAAGCTAAGTGCAGGAAACTCCAATTTGGTGTAAGAACTAGTTTCTTGACACAGGATCTGAGTGCTCTGAACATTGAACAGTTCGAGCCCTTGTATTAAGTAGAAAAACCTTCAGTAAAGACACATTTTATACCTTCTACATAAACTATGATCCTGCACTAGTGCAAGATAGATTAATGCAAGAAGGAAATCTATAAGGAAGCAGATTTAAGGGCCCATCTAACGAGACTGCTAAAGTACCTCTGCTGAAGAGAAACACACTCTTAATAGCTAAGCATAATCAGCTAGAGTGATTTCCTTTTTATCTTTGATCTCCTTTTCGCAAATGCATTCTTTCTTGTTTCAGTCCTAGATTATTTTGATGACTCAAGTTATCTTTTTCTCGTATTGATTTGGTTCTACAATATTTCCTTCAAAGAAAGTATGGATTTATATCAGAGAGATTCATACCATCTCTAGCATTGCCTGTGCTTCGTCTCTAAGTTTACGAATCCCCCGGGTTGACAATTAAGTGTTGAGGAGTTTTCTTAAGTGTAATTCCTGCACCCAACAGTAATCATTAAGGGGGGATGTTGGAGTTAATGCTTACATTCTATATTTGAGAAGTTGGCTTGTGGTGGTTGAGAAATTCTCTCAACCTCTCTCTCTAAATTAGGAATAAGTTGGATCTCAAAAACTCTATTTAATAGAGTAATCTGAATGTAATCAGTGTGTGAGTGTGTTTATACATACACCATTTGTGTATAATATATATGAGTGTGTTTAGTAATTGAGTTATTTTAGTTATTTCTATCACCAATTCTAAATTTTCTTTTTTAATTGACTGAATATTAGAGAAGGGAAAAATTTCATTGTTGATTTCTGTAGTTTCTACATGCCATATTCTCATTCTCTAAGGGTTAATTTTCTACATTTAGACAAATTAAGCATTTTTCTCACTCCCTATGAGAATTTTAACTCGCTTGGGGTGCTCTCAGTGACTTTTGGACGTTTTTCTCACCGCCTGGATGAATTTTAACTTGTTTAGAGAATTCTCATTAACTTTTAGACATTTTTATGCATGTTGGACATTTTCATCATTTCCTAGGGTTTTTTTGAAACTACTGAGCCATAATCATGCATATACTTGGATTGTACACATCTCTTGGAGGAAAATTTCTCTTTCCTATTGATCATACATTCTTCATTGGTTGTATTTTTCTTCAGCTAGGTGATTTCTTGGCAAGTCATGGATGTGATTCTCTTTGGAAAACAAGGGATGGAAGTTGGTTCATGTTTCTCATTTCCTTTTGGTGACCCAAAATGACCATTCAACATTATAAGGGAGACCACTTGATCGGGAACTTAAAAAAACTTCTTTTCCGTTTGGAATGGTGTTTCCAACTGGTTAAACTAGATCCAGTTACCTTCTCTCTATCTTTGTTAGATTAAAGTATGTATTTTACTTACCAATAGATGAGACATCATATTGACCCTCTTGCTGAGCTCAAGAAAGGAAGTGATCTTTAAGCTGATCGAGGGCTCAACCAAACCACGACTAAATTTTTCCTCTTTAATAATATGACTTCTATAAATGTAACGATTAATATAAATGCAAACTAATCCTAGAATGCAAGAAAAAGGAAAGAAATCATAAGGATATCTAGATTAGTAAGATGTAGATCTAACCCAACCAAGAGAAAAGTAATTAAATGATTAGGATTTTAACATGCCTGGTTTTAGGTGAATATCTGGCTAATGAAATAGTTCTAAAGCTGATATTATAATTACCAAAACATGCTCTGTTCAAAGACATATTAACATTGAATGATTAAATAATAACATTAGGAAATAGTTCACTTAATGTTAATGGTAATTAAATCGAATTTAGATAGAAAATTTCTGAGTAAAAGGTTACTCAGAAATTTGATTTGAGCATGTGTGAGAAAATATAAAATTGATAACATATCTATAAGGCTCATGAACTAGATAGATAATTCAAAATACAACCTTCCACATCAAACAATAGCACATAATATAAGAAAGATTCACACATATATTTTATTCAAAATGAAATTTGCATTACGAATAATATTATTTAAAATACGAATTTATTAAAACTTGGTCTCTTTGATTTGTTCATTGAATTGACCTCCAACAATCTCTTACAAATCAACCGCTCTGCCATTAAAAGGAAGAGTTGCAATTATGCAAGCTTTTCTTATAATACAAAGCCCAGATTTGAAAAAGACAAATCCCAATGACCGAGGTCTGAGATTTTCCACCTACTTCTATGACTTGAAAATCCCTTACAATAATGATTCAAAATTCTTTAGGTGCATAGAAGAGGAACCCTCTGAACATTCTCTAAAAGTCATAGTTATAATTACAAGATCAAAACCAAAATGAGAGAGTTGTGAGAGAAATAAATCTTCTCCGACAAATTGATTGGCCAAAATTAGTTTTCCTCTCTTGCTAGAGAAATTCCATTGTTTCAAATCTTCTCTTCCTCATCCTCCTAACTGCTCTCCTACCAAAAACCAATCAATATTAAAATAAAATGCAAATCAAAATCATAAATATCAAATATGGGAAAACAAGCATCTCCATTCAAAATTCAATTAAATAAATAAATAAAAAGAAATCAGAGCTTCCCATTGATCCTTTTAAATATATTGTTGGTAAAATAGAACAAAATTGAATGGATCTGCAATCAACATAGGCTTTGGGCAAATGAAAATGCAAAAAACTAAACTTAGAAAATTAGTTTTGGTTACAAATTCATAAATTAATTTTCTGCTAAATTTTACGCTCAGTTAATAACATAATCTTGTCATGCAACCACTTCAGAAATATTATCCACAATTTTATCTATCTAACGAGCCATCCTGGGCCTCATTTGGCCAAGTAAAACTCAACTTATGAACCTCCAAAGTTGAAATGTCAAACCTGTCATTGTTTTGGAAAATTTTCTACCTAGATGAAAATTAAAAAAATTTAATTAAAAAATAAAATCCTAATTAAATTAATAAATCTAATTAAATGTTAATTAATTATTTCATTAATTAAATATATACAATTTAATTACAAAATTAATTAATTATATACCATTCAAAACTTTAGATTAATTACAAATTAATTATATTAGAGACAAATGAAAAATCAAATTATTAATTATAATTACAAATTGTAAAAACTAAAGTAACTAATTAAAAATAAATTAATTTTAAAACACAATGGGAGACGTGTCAAGTAATGAGTGGCTATTGGCTCCAACAAATGGGCCTAAGTGGCTTTTGTCTCATGTAGCCGAGCCTTTGTAAATGGAAGAATATATTAGTCAAGCCTTTTATGTGAAAAATACCCTTATATAACAAATTTTAAATATAAGCGTGCTTTACACCTTGGGGTTTCTTTTTATCATAGGGATGAAAACCTTGGGACATCGAAGGTTTAAATACATCTGGACATCGGAGGTTTTAAAATAAATTCCTTATGTGTGGAGAGGTTCCAATGAAGCATAAGGGAGTAGAGTATTAGACATCAGAGGTATTAATGATATCAGAGTATTGGGGTTTTAAAATATCAGAGGTTTTTGTTAAAACAAACTCTGATATTATATTGGCCGTGGTTTGATTAATAATTATAAGAACCATTCTTATGCAACCAATCTTACATAATCAATGTTTAAAAACCTAATTAACAATGGCATTAGAGTGTTTGTAATATTAGACTTCTTTAAATATCATAACATCGGAAGAATTTTGGGAAGACATTTAAATTGTTACGATATTGAGTAGTTATGTTATTCTCATGAATTCAAGAAGTATAGTGTGAAAGACGAGAGGAGGGTCAGTGGGACTCGCTCATAAACTACAACCACTTTGTAATTTAAAAATAGGACAAAATGAACTACAACCACTTGCAATTTTGAGATTTCAGATCTTGTAATTTCTTTTAAATTGAGATTTAACATATATTTTTGAAATCTGAAAACAACATATTTTTAATTCTTTTACAATTTGGTTGTGGTGATTTTGTAGGACCGTTAGTGAAAAATGAATTAATTAGTAAAAAATAACTAAAAATAATTCTTTAAAGTTCCTTTACAAAAATCAAAATAATATACATTTTGTACATTTTTTTAGTCCATGTGGTAAAAATTTCCCTACTTGGGATGAGTTCCATTTGCAAACCGTGTAACCAATGAGATGAAACGAGAACGGATGGAAAACTTGCGAAAATTCGAGTGCAATGAAGCAATCAGAAAGGAAATATAAAGAAAATAAAAATATGGAAAAATTGTAGGACATTTAACCAAAAGAAAATATTAAAATGTGATTTGATCAAAATTTATGTAAAGGGTTCCCGTTATTTGACATAAATAAGTCAAAAATGGGGGTATTGAGTTTTCACCTCAACAATGGTGACACACAGGGAATAGCTAGTTATCTCTGGTTAAAATTGATGAACTTTAGTATACCCAAAGATTAAAAATGATGGATTTCATCAAACTGTCAAACAGTAAAACATTTCCATGGGTTGCACATAAATGGATTAAGCAATATGAGTTCACAAATATAAGTACTCAAAGTAGATTGAGTAAAAAACATGAATCCAAATTTTGGGAAAAAATTATTTTAAGATTACCTCGTATGAAAAATAGAAGAAAGTACAACTAAGATTTTTTTTATAAATCATATGTCTATTGTTATGAATGGTCTCTAACATCGGTTTGCTGCTAGCGATCTTGAACAATACCCCAACGAAATTTCCTTTCATGTCATACAAACATGGCCCCACTTTCCAACGAGCATCCATAACCCTAATGGGTTTACTTGTATTTTCATTGCTTCCCCTTTTGACCACCCAATTGATAAGCGCATTTGTGAACTTTAGTTTATGATGTACCTGAGTGAAATAGGCGGGATGGTAAAATAGTCTGATGCTAATGGATATAATACTTCCATAAATTTGTCTCCAAAATATTTCCCCGCGACTATTAATCAGAGGTTTTTTATAGAGTGGAGGGATGGGAGGGATTCACTGAGTCAAACTCAAGTCAGTTCTTTCCTTGATAAGGTGAACTATATTACTTAGGAAAAAATAAATGTTTCTCCATGGAAAATATTTAAAGAAAGAGGGCTTTAGGATTCCATAAAGATATATCTTTAATAGTAAATGAAACTCATTGAATAGACATAGTAAATATTTACCATGTATGCCAACCATTGTTGGGTGAGGAAAAGGCCTTCCACATAAATCTTAGTAGAGTCACCAAAATCAAGCCAAAACCAATAGCAAAAAGGAAAAAGAAATCCAAACTTAAGGGCAAGAGGAAAAAAACAACTCCAAACATGTCTAATTGAGAAAATAAAAGCCTAAATCAAAGACAAGCCTAGAAATATTAATTATACAAATGTCTCAACAAAAGAGTAGAGGAAGATAAGCATTATGTTGAGAATTTAGTAAATTTTGTCTTATAGAGTTATAAGTGATTAGGAATTGAAACTAAGAGGTGAATAGAAGTTATGAATTAAAATAAAGTTCAAATGAGAAGTCTCTGCCCGCTACAAATTTTCTTGTTTCAAAACAAAGCCTGTGTGAGAATATCTGAACAATTTTTAAATTAAAAAAAATCTTTGTAAAGAAAAATAAAGGTTTAGGACTCCCCAGTTTAGCTGACTTAAGAAAAACCATTACTGCTTCTCAAAACTCAAAATAAAATAAGGAGAATGAGCTCCAAATCTGAGCCAAAAGGGGTGTGAAAATAACTCATGGAGGCCTGTAAAACAAAGTTTTATATCAACAAAAAGTAAAGAAAAGTTGAATAAAAAATGTAAACAAATGGAAAAGGATGTTGAGTGGGCATATGAAACTTACCCTTGGAGAATTTAATTTATAATTTTACCTAAAAGATGTTTCTTTTCTCCAACAAAATATAACTTCTTCTTTTGATTAGAATTAGAAGTAAGAATAAGTTATATTATTTGAAATTTCATTGGCCCAAATTCATAACTTATTAAAACTAAATTAAAGCAAGTAGTAAAAGTAGAAGAATGATGTCTCATATGCAAGGATTAAGAAGAAATAAAATCCATCATAAACGAAAGGGAATATGTACGTTTCTATGAATTGCAACGACAATTTCTCTCTTTATATTTCAGATTTTATGTCAACTCCATGGTTTTCATAAATTGTCAAAAATCAAGACCAAGTCCCAAACAGTGTAATGCATATGTGTAGATGAAGATGTCTTGAAATTTTTCATTTTAAATATGGAGTGATATATCAAAAATTTAAACAACAATAATTCAAACATGAATTAACCATGATCCATCACCTTTACATGTTCCAAATTCCTTACCAGTCGGTTATATTACCATAGTATATTCTCAAGAGCGCATGCAAAAGAAAATTAAGATGCATACTAAAAAAATGACTGAGATAATGAAATGAACATCTAATAGTTACACAACGGAAAAAACATAAACGAACCATAGGTGATGAAATTTCTCATTAGCTAGGAAGATTGTTGTGAAGAGTAAAACGATTCCTAAGTGCACACATCATGAAGAACGGATATCCTTAAAAGACAATCATCTAGAGGAATGAATACTTAGGGTTTGATGAAATTATAATTGAAAATACATCCAAGCTCTGGAACACCATGATAAAATTAAAGTGAGAAAATACATGTACAAAGAAAATCAAATAGGACTACATGTGAATATAGTGACAAGGAAAACTATATAGTAATGGATGAATTGACGATAGGCCAACAACATTATATAATCCGATATCTCACTAATCCAAAAAATTAAAAATCTCAAAAAAGAGAGAAATGGAAATCTTGGAAGAATGAATGTGACTAAAGTGGTTACAAGATCAGTGCAATGCAAAGGTTGAATTCAACCTAGCAAATATAATATTTGGCATAAGTAAAGTTGGATAGGAGCATTTTATAACTTGTTGCTAGATTTTTTTGTTCAATTTTTCTTTTCTTATGGGCCATATTTAATTTAAAATGCGAAAAGCTATAAAGCACAACAAATTTGAACAAGAGGGAACAAAACCTTTTATTACATTACATCAACAATTATTGGCTCATCTGGAGCATTTGTGAAGTAAGGAAACATGAACAGAAGAAAAACTATAAAAAACCCATATTCTGATAAAACAATAAATACTTCCCTAAACATGTTAATGGTATGGAAAGGGTTGACTGTTTACTTTATTATAAAGATGATTAAATTTGTTTGTAACAGTCAAGTCTCCAAATCAATTCCATGAAGACCTAGAAAAGAAGAAAAACATAAATAAGAAACAAGCTAATGAGAAATAAAAATTGATAATAGATGAAGATGAGCATGTCAATACATACCTAGAATACTTTTGACTATAAATCTACCTCATAGATCCGGGCGTTCTCCCTTGTATTATCTACGATTTTGCATATGTTCAAAATAATCTTGATATTTAATCTAAATTAACCACTAAGCAATGAGCTATTGATTTTCATCTACATAATAACATTGAGGGGAAAGAGTGTGAAAAGTAATCATGCTCGTGAATTGAAAATTGAATTTATCAAGAGAGATTTATTGTAAAGATTCTTTAGAAATTTATCCTTCCTTATTTTCTTTACACATTCAGCAATGTGATGAAGTTTCACCAAGAAAAATAAGCAAGCGCAGCGTAAGCGAAACTTAAACAATAAAACATTTTGGACACTCTTTGTTAGAGAATGAAGTATATAGAAAGGAAGCATCAGAGGCTCATCGTATGCTTATTTAAAAAATCCAATAATGAAATAAATACAAATAGTAAAACAATTTAAAATAATTTATTCCTAATCCTAACTTCATGAAAGGAAACATGACTAGGTATAGTCAAATTTCCAATGTCATCATTCTCTCATTTTAACGCTTGTATGTATGTACATGTCAATCAACAGGAGTAAAACTTCAACTAAATTATTAAAATAAAAATTCAGCCTACTACGTACATCTATCAAAATTGGAAAAATAAGCTTATTTACAAAATATTACCTTGAAATTCTTCCAAAATTCTTTTCTTGAAATTATTCCAAAATTCTTCATATAGAATCATGAAAATCGTGATGTATTTCAGTGAATGGTTGGAATAAGTTCAAAGGAAGAGGAAACATCAGGTCTTAATTGGATGAAACATTTTTAAATATTGAAGCCTATTGAACACTGGAAAAGTCAGAAATATTCCTTAGCAGTGGAACTTCTAGATTTTTTCAAATGGGTCAATAAAGAATGGATAAAGATTTAAAAGATTTATAAGTGTTTCGTTGCTGACCAAAATGAAATGGTTCACTCTCTAGTGAATTTTTTTGTGAAGAACTCATTTGAACATCAAACATAGATTGGACAAGTATGAACAAATAAAATTTCAAAATAAAAAGTAACTAATGTTCATGGTTGAAATTCTGGAATTGATTTTCGTATAAGAATATTCACGCGCCTGATGAGTGTTGAGAGTTTGAACATTCAAAATGGAAATATAATGTATTCAAAAATTTAAGAATGAAAATCGAAAGAAAAACAAATTCAAACCGAGGGAACTGAAAACAAAGCAAATTCCAATTTACTTTAATGTTACAAATAATTGTACAACATGGATGGGTCTCATTTGCAAAGATTTATTTCCCACAAGTATCAACATAAATTATAAAGTTAAACTCATTGTTAGCATTCCTTTATGGGAATGGGAATATTTTAAGCTTATGTTCCAAAAAGAGAATTCCATCGTCACAGGAATTGAAAATTGTGATAGGTTATTGAATACCAAAATCACTATGATGATTGCATGTTTGAAAATTAGAATGTACTGGAATAATTTCATGATTAAAGTTCTCTTTATCTTCAAAAATAGCTTCACCTAAGGAATTGAGAATATGAGAGTCAGACAAAACCATTTTTGAAGAGAAATGAGGTTGAATATTTTCATTTTTCAAGTTATCAGCATAGATAAATTCATTAATTTTCTTTTCCTCTTAATTAAATAAATCAAAACCATGCAAGCAATTTAATACTAAGTTAAGAAAATATTCAGGATTATTGAAGATATTATTGATTGAACTCCCACTACCATTATCAGAAATCAATAATTCATCATTAATATCAGTTCCTCTTTTTCTAAATTATTATTGCTAAAGATACCAGGGTAGAGAGAAAAATAGGAAGTTGAAGATATATACTTGAAGGTTTCTCTATGCCCAAATTGTTTTTGGTTTTCCAAAATAGAAAATTCAGATTCTTCATGCATTTGATCAATATGTGAATTGTTGCTGACTTGCTCCATCATTTGCAATTTATTATCAGCAGATTGTGAATTAATTTCAGCAGTAGACTATGCATTTTCGACATTCTCTAGTTGATTAGATTGTTGTTGATTTAGTTGTTTTCGATTGTTGTTAATAGATTGTGCATCTTGTTGAATTTATACTTGATCAACATTATGAAATTTTGGAGTAGTTATGACATGATGATTAGCATTTTTAATTTCAATTTGTGAAGAATCAGAGTTTTCATTTTGAGAAATTGTATCATTAAAAAAATGAATATACTTTCTGGTTCTTTATAGTTATCACAGGAAAAAGACACTAAATGTTTGAACCATCCAATTAATTGGAATTGAGGAGGCAAATATTTAGACCGAAATTGCATTAAAGTCAATTTAGATCTAATATAAAACATATCCAAAGTCTCACCATCTATTATATGTAATTATTCTAACTTATCACACACATTTTTGTAATCATATTCCTGAAATGCATGAAGGAAAATATTTTAAATTATGTCCCAACTACGTATGAAGGCAACTGAAATTGATAAGCACCAATATTTTTTGTTTCCTATCAAAGTAACAATAAAGTTCCAGCAAATAATATCTTATCAATACTGAAATTATTGCAACTTAAAATAAATTGAAGGATATGACTAAAAGAAAAAGTTTTCCCAATATATTTTACCTTAGACAGGGTCTGGACATGTTTTATCAGAGTGGTTGTCGGATGAGATGCAATAAAGAAACTCTAAGGAAGTCTTTTAAGTGGAGCCATAGTAATAAAATAAAATCTTAAAGCAAAAAATCATCAGAGATATAATTTACTCTGACCCTCCTTCTAGCGCCAAAAATGTCGATAACCCAAAATGACCATTCAACATTGTAAGTCAGACCCAGTGGGTGGGAACTTAAAATAGCTTATTTTCCATTTGGAATGGTAGTTCCAACTAGTTAAACTAGGTCCAGTTACCTTCTCTCTATCTCTGTTGGATTAAATTATGTATTTTACTTACCAATAGAGAAGAGACATCAGATAAACCCTCTTGCTGAGCTCAGGAAAGGAAGTGATATTTAAGTTGATCTAGGGCTCACCAAGCCACAAATAAAATTTTCCTCTTTGATAAGAAGACTTCTATAAATGTAACGATTAATATAAATGCAAAATAATCCTAGAATGCAAACAAAAGGAAAGAAATCCTAAGCCTATGTCGATCAGGAAGATGTAGATCTAACTCAACTGAGAGCAAAGTAATCAAATGATTGGAATTTTAACATGCCTAGTTTTATGTGAATATCTAGCTAATGAAATAGTTCTACTAGAAGACATTATAATTACCAAAACATGCTTTGTTCAAAGACCTATTAACATTGAATGATTAACCAATAACATTAGGAAATAGTTCACTTAATGTCAATGGTAATTAAATTGAATTTAGATATAATATTTTTGAGTAAAAAGTTACTCTAAAATATGACTTGAGGATATGTGAGCAAAAGAGAAAATTGATAACATATTTGAAAGGCTCATGAACTATATAGCTATTTCAAAAGAAAATATTCCACATTAAACAATAGTGCACAATATAAGAAATCTTCACACAGATCCGCTATTCAAAATGTAATTTTCATTACAAATAATAATATGTAAAATAAAAATGTATTAAACATGGTCTTTGTGCTATTTGACTGACCTCCAACAATCTCTTACAAATCAAACACTGCCATTAAAAGGAAGAGTTGCAATAGTGCAAGATTTTCTTATAATACAAATTCCAGATTTAAAAAAGGCAAATTCCAATGACTCATATCTGACCTTTTGATCCTTCTTCTACAACTTGAAAATCCCTTACAATAGTGCTTCATAATTATATAGGTGCAGAGAAGAGGAACCCCATCAGTATTCTCTAAAAGTTATCCCTTGCAATAGTGTTTTTGCCAACTGCTCTGCTACCAAAAACGAATCAATATTAAATTAAAATGCAAATCAAAATAAAAAATACCAAATTTGGTTAAACAAACATGTCCAATCAAAATTCAATTAAATAAATAAATAAAAAGAAATCAAAGTTTCCCATTCATCCTTGTAAAAATATTTTTGGTCATAGAGAACAAAATCGAACAGATTTGCAATCAACGGAGGCTTTGGGCAAATGAAAATGAAAAAGCTAAACTTAGAAAATTAGTTTTGATTACAAATTTGGAGCTTAATTTTCTGCTAAATTTTAAACTAAGATAATGACCGAATCTGGTCATGCAACCACTTTAGAAATATTCTCTAAGGTTTTATATATATAATGAGTCGTCTTGGGCCTCATTTGGCCATGTAAACTCAAATTATGAGCCTCCAAAGTTGAAGTGCCAAAATTTTCATAGTTTTGAAAAAATTTCTGCATAAGGCAAAATTAGGAAAATTTAATTAAAAATTCTAATCTTAATTAGATTAATAAATATAATTATTTGTTAACTATTTAATTAATTAAATATATACAATTTAATTAAAAAATTAATTAATTATATACAATACAAAAAAATTTAAATTAATTATATTATAGACTAGACTAATGAAAAAACAAATTATTGAATATAATTACAAATTATTAAAACTAAACTAATTAATTAAAAATAATTTAATATTAAAACACAATGGGACACGTGTAAGTAATGAGTGGCTATTGGATCCAATGAATGGGCCTAAGTGACTTTTGTCTCATGTATATGAGCCTTTGTAAATAAAAGAATTCATTAGTCGAGCCTTATATGTGAAAATCCCCTTATGTAACAAATTTTAAATATAAATGTGCTTTACACAAGCTCATCGGGGTTTTGTTTTATCGGAGGGATGTTAGACATCAAAGGTATTAAAATAAAGTCTCGATGTCAGAGGTTCCGATGAAGCGTAAGGGATTAGAGTATCAGACATCGAAGGTATTAATGACATCAGAGCATCAAGGTTTTAAAATATTATTGGTTTCTTTTAAAACAAACTTTGATATTATACTTGTCGAGATTTCATTAATAATCATAAGAACCATTCTTATGCAACCAACCTTACATAACCAACGTTTAAAAATTCAATGAACAAAGGAGTTGAAAGGAGTTGACATCATAGTATTCGTAATATCACATGTTTTAAATATGAGAACATTGGAAGAATTATGGGAAGCATTTAAATTGTTACAATATTGAGTAGTTCTGGTATCCTGATGGAGTGAAGAAGTATAGTGTGAAAGAGGATAGGAGGTTCATGTGGAGTGGGATCTGTTTATAAACTACAATCATTTTGTAATTAAAATTTTCAAGCAAAATGTAATTTGCAATATTGAGTTTTGAGATCTTGTAATTTATTTTAAATTGAAATTTAACATAAATTTTTGAAATTTAAAAACAACATAATTTAAATTGTTCTTAATTTGGTTGCGAAGATTTTGTAAGATTGTTAGTGAAAAATAAATTAATTAGTAAAAATTAAGTAAAACTCAATATTTATAATTACTTTACAAAAATCAAAATAATATACATTTTGTAAATTTTCTTACTCTCTGTGGTAAAAATGATCAAACTTCGGATGAGTGTCATTTGCAAACCATGTAACCAAATGAGATGAAGCGAAAACCGATGAAAATCTTGTGAAAATTCGAATGCAATGAAGCAATCAGAAAGAAAATCTAAAGAAAATAAAAATAAGGCAAAATTGTAAGACACTTAACCAAAAGAAAATATTAAAAGACGATTTAGCCAAAATTTATGTAAAGGTTCTCCATTATTTGACATAAATAAGTAAAAAATGGGGATGTTTAGTTTTCATCTCAACATGTCTTTAAATGGATTATTGAGATACAATTGAATTATAACCAACATAAAGCATTGTTTTCCTTTATTATTGTTGAGTTAAATTATAAATAAAACATATCTTATTGGGGAACCTTGTCTTAAAGCCGCATTGTTCATGTTCTTACTCATAGATAGAGAAATGCATAAATCCAGGTGATGGTTTAATATATCAATGCTAAATTACTTTCTTATTTTTATGAGTTGTTGAGGCTATACAAAGTTGGCATTTGATACATGTGATGTTGAGTGCATTGAAGAGTTGAAAAAGTCATCAATCCAATGTAGTAGTTGAATCGATAACCATACTAATTCAAAGATTTATTAGTGGAGCAATATTGTGAGGAATTTGTTTATGTAATAGATCAAGAATTTAATATTGAGTGAAACATAGAGTGAGCATAAATGTAACATAAATGTGTGTTGCTTATACCAAAATCTAGAATATTGGGTTTAAACACCAATGATAGTATCTATGTATTATATGTGCATTAGGTTTGAAAACGAGCATTATACAATAATAATTGAACACACATTGAACCATCATGTGTTGAAGAATGTAACTAGTATAGATCTTCATAATTTTACTTGATTAAAAGAAAGAGAAAATAATTTTGTTTTAAAATAAAAGTTATTTTTGAAGCATGGGTTTCGTTCTCTTTTATTTAGTTTCTAGGTCAAAACCTCCATTGAAGGCTTCTAGGTTTTGTCATGTGTCAATAGAGTCATAACCATTTTTGTTAGACCCTTCTTGGGATTTTGTAGCAAGTACAAATTTATTTTTTTAGTCATACGAGTCATTTTTCACCTCCACACCAAGTCGGCCTTGTCCTCATGAATTCAACATGGATTAGGACTATTCGACCCAACATAAAGGTATATTAAGGTAGCTTGACTCATTTCTAGCACACATTTAACAAGTTCAATCTAATAGAGAAAGAGGTAGAAAAAAAGTGTGAAGTTTGGGAAGGAAAGAACCAAGTTTTTGGGAATATATCTCTCAAACGTGTGAGGTTACTGGACTATAGCTGGGGTGAAAATTTTTGAATCTAATGCAGGTCTCAAATTATGAAGATACGGAAAAAAAATTGTAGCTAGGGGCCAAAATTATGGATTGAAGCTGCATCTAAAAATTTGACTTGGTGATTCGATGAGGTCTTTATCTAGGTCTAAAAGGTCTTGGATTGTCTCATATTTATTTGAATCTACTAGTGGAAGATTTGGACAGGGTTTTCCCCTTGGAGGGGGTTTTCCCTGGTTGAGTGCCTACATCTTGTGTCTCTTGTTGTTGTGGTATTCATATATATTTAATTTTGTAATTTCTTAATGAAATATAAACTAACAAACAAGTAAAATAAGCCAACATAAATCATAAGTAATTATCAAGAAATAGGAATCAAGCCCTAATTCCTATAAGCATTGATTTCTCAACATGGGATCAGAAATAAGGACTAGTTGAATATCACTTTGTTGGCTATCAATTTAAGTAAGGAAATTCAATATTGGAATAAAAATGTGACTGCCTTATTGGAAATTTATTTTAAGACGAGACTCAATATCATAAAAATTTCAAGAGGTTGGGTTAGAAGGATCATCTACAATTTATCTAGAAAAGTCAAGAGTGAAGGATTCTTGGTTGCACTTACAGGTACACTGTGATGATGACAATGCATGGATCATTGATAATGGAGCCTTAATACATATTATAGGAGAAAGTGGAAAAATTGATACTCAATCAAGAGAATCATCATCACATGTAGTGGATGTAGGAGACAACAACAACTATGCAGTCAAGGGCCTTGGATCTATATAAAGTTGGAAAGTGGAGCAAAGCTACACCTCAACAACATCCTCTATGTCCCGAAAAAAGAATACTTTACATTTCTTGTTTAGAAGATAAAGGAGGTAGGTTTTATTTTGTAGATGGCAAAGTTTTGGTTTGGGAAAAGGATTCAAGTATTGAAAAGGAAAAGGTTATTGCAATTCGTGAAGGAAGACTATATACAGTTATAATATCATCTCCTCAGGTCCTAGTTCACATGGAGATCAATACCATTGAAATTTGGCATAGAATATATGGGCATATTCATTACAAGATAATACCTTCTCAAAGTAAAATGGTAAATGGTATCCCTAACATCAAGGAAGATCATGGAGGAGTCTACAAGGGATGTGCTTTGGGAAAGAATACTAGGAAACCTTTTACAAGAAGTGACACAAGTTCTAAGGAGATATTAGACCTCATTCATTGTGATGTTTGTGGGCCCATTTCTAATAAATCTCTTATTCAAGGAATTTATATCTGAAGTTGAGATCTTAACCGAAAGAAATATAAAGACTTTGTGTTGGAAATGTTGTCATTGATGGCAAAGGAGATGACAAAGGAGGAGCACCTGAAACATCAGCCAAGGAGTAGAGGAAGAAAAAAGAGAGGTAGCAAAGACAACAAAAAGAGAAGTAAGGAGCATCATCACTCAAAGAAGTAGTAGAGGCAGCAAAGAGAGCAGCAGAGATAGCAAAGAATTAGAGAGGTAACATTTACAGGGAGCATAAGAAGAACAGAGATAGGGCAGTAAAAAGAGAGGCGGAGACAAAAAATACAAAGGAAGAGATGAAACGGTCGAGCAATGGAGGCAGAGGTCGAGCAGTAGAGGCAAAGGCAAAGAAGGCAGCAAATACAGAGGAAGAGATGAAATGGTCGAGCAATAGAGGCAGAGGTAGAGCCGTTATCAAACAATGAAATGATCAGCGTTGAATTAACGTAATAATGAAGCAGGCTTCATCTATTGAAGCGCTGAAGAAATAAGAAATAAATTTGAATTTGTATATAACGAAGGCGAGACAGTCTTTATTGAAAAGGAACCCGAGAGGTTATATATATATATATATATATATATATATATATATATATATATATATATATATATTGGTACTGGACTTATGTCTAAGTCCAAAAACTTCATATAATGTTGACTGAAGATCTTGTACATATAGTGTGAGACCCCCCTACATAAATTCCGAGAATCACTACCCCAGCTGGAATATACACTAAATACTGAAGCGGAAAAGTACACACACACACACACAAATATATATATATATATATATATATATATATATATATATATATGCAGCACTTTATATAAGTATAGTTCCTTTTTAAACAAAGAGCAAAGCATATATATCTGCGCAGTTCACTATAAACGAAGTACCATAAGGTGGGACCCCTCTACAGAAAATTCCGAGAATCATTACCCCAGCCGGAAGGTACACTAAAGCTAAAGCAGAAAGCCTATATATACGTAGTGCATTACATACACAAGGGTCCAAAGCATATATATATACATATACATATACGTTATATGTTGCGCTTTATATTCAACGGAACAAATCATACTATATACATATATGAAAGGCGCTCTATTGTTCGGTCTTAATACAAAAAAAGTCTTATACTGCGGGACCCTCACCAAATCGCATCGGAGAAACTTGGCCGTGGAACATGTAAACAAAAATTGCAATTGTGATTGGGTTGCAGACCCGATGGGCATATAAACTATAATTCATACATGTTTGAGTTCCTGTAAACAGTGATTGATTGCATTGGAGCATCGGAGCATAAGAATATCAGAACATGCAAATGAAAATTGTGATTGCGATTGAGTTCCGGACCCGATATGGTTTAAACAACGATTCATATATATTTTGAATTATGGATATTTGATAGCTAGTGGGACCCTTTTTTAATCGCACCAAACTGTTAAAGGATGTGATTGCAATTAATTGCATCGGACCCATCGCATCGGCACATCCAAATGAACAGTGTTACATCGCATCGGAGAAAAGTGTGGCAGCGAAGCATGACAATAGAATTTGCGATTGCGATGAAGTTCCGGACCCGATGGGCTTATAAACTATGATTCATATATGGTTGAGTTCCGGTAAACAGTGTTTCATCGCATCAAAGAAGGAGCAGGGCATCGGAACATGCAAATGAAAGTTGTGATTGCGATTAATCGCAATCGAAAGAACTCGAAAAGTGATTCATCGCATCGGCATAGAGAAATGTACAGTAATTGATCGCATCGGAGGTAAAAGAGTATCGACAAACTGAAAGTTCCGATTGCGACTTAGCGATTGGATGAGAGCCGTTAGATTCACTAAGGGATGGATGGCGGAGATGATTCGACTAACTATATGGTGGGCCTTTGCTAATCGCATTGGCGGAAATCAAAAGTGAAAATAACAGAAGTATTGTGAATGTTGTGATTGCGATTGAAATAAACGAGCGGAGTATAGCTGGCATGTGGGGTCCATCCGAAAGATAAGACTAAGAATAGGTTTTCTCCAAGTTAATTAATCCAAATTTAAAGAGGAAAGGAAAGCACCGCGGCACATATATGTATATACAAAACGATACATACATATTTCCAATATGTGGACAGTAATGCATCGCATCGGATGATAGAACAAGTTCAACGAGTGGGACCATAAGGGAATAAGTATTAAAACGTTCTATTATCTGTATAACGTCGATAATTGAATTGCACAGTTATATATATATATATATATATATATATACACACACACACACAACAGACACACAATCACGGTGAACAAGAATATGCACAAGAACAAATTTGACAGGTGTACAAGCACAGAAAATTGGAAAATATACAGAAGACAGTGAGCAGAAGAAGGCAGGATAGTTACCTGACAGTAGCAGAAAAGACAAAGCCAGCAAAGCCAAAAGCCAGAAAATGGGCTGAGTAAAATTGTTTTTATGTAACCGAAAATGTGAATGTTGTAATTGATTTTTATTGTTTGTGATGCATTGGCAAGTCTCCAAAAGAAAAAAAAATCCCACTGTAATATTAAAATTAGCACATACAGCTATATGTTTCTGAGTGAGCTGGAAAATAAATGAGAAGGTAGAAGACAAAGAGGTATGGCCATTCATTTCAAATTCCCAGTAGAATGCAAACATCCATGAAGCTATTTTTTATAAAACAGGGTAATATCCAAGGGGAGAAGGTTACGAAAACAGAGTGAGAGAAGAAGAGAGTGTGCAGTAGAATTGAAGAGAGTTGAAGAAAATAAGAAAGCTGCTAAGAGGTTAGAGAGAGAGAGAGGTTGGAGAATGCGAAATTGAGGTAGAAAAGATAAGAAGAAGGAGGAGCAGAACGAGATGCAGTGAAAAGTTAGAAAATGTAGAAATGAAGGAGTGAGGCAGAGAAGAAGGAGGAGATGATGGTGAATCTGAGAAGATGAAGAAATGATATAAGGCAGATATGAAGACTAATGCACATCAGTGAATATGGTACATAACAGAGCTGATATCCAAGGTAAATCAGCAAGTGTTTTTCTTTTGAAAGAGTAAGGAAGTTGGAGCTTCCCTATCAAGTTGTAGCTTGATAGATGTTAGTTGTAGCTGACTGAGGTAGGAGCCTCCTGTAGGTTGCGCCTGCGCAAATGGTGAGATGGGAGTTGGTGCTTCCACATCAAGTTGTAGCTTGATAAAATGTCAGTTGTAGCTGACTGAGGTTGGAGCCTCCTGTAGGTTGGTGCCTGCAGAAAATTAATGTGAGTTGGAGCTTCCTTGCAAGTTGTAGCTTGCAGAATTGAGGTAGGAGCCTCCTGTAGGTTGGTGCCTACAGAAAATCAGTGGTGAGAGGGAGTTGGAGCTTGCCTTTGCATCACAACAATAATAAGATGTGGTTTTCTCCCTTTATGGGTTTCCACTTATATCTGGTGTCTTTGTGCATGATGTTTATGTGTTGATATGGTTTATCTCATCTGCTTAATACTTGCTGCTCTCATATTAAATCTGTTGTTACATTATATTAATACTTGTTGCTCACATTCTAAGATTGCTCACATATTAAGTTGATCATGAAATGAAGGTGTAAATAAGTTTTAAGGGAAAAGTTTTAAAAGTCCATGAATGTGTTAAACTGATTCACCCCCCCCTCTCAGTTTAACTAAGGGTTCAACAATTGGTATCAGAGCCAGTTCCTTTGGTGCAAGTTTAATAGCTTGAAGGAGATCTGGTTGAGTCATGGACTATCAAAATTTACCTGTGTTAAATACAACAAACTTTCCTGAATGGAGAGATAAAGTTAAAACAGGATTATTGGCCTATGAACCTGAAGTATGGAAGCTTGTGTGTGATGGTTACTACACATACTCCCCCACGGTGAAAGAACAACAGAGGAATGCCAAGGCAAAATGTGTGATATATGACAGTCTTCATAACAAGGACTTTGAGTTGATAATGGATCTAGACTCTGCAAAATAAATTTGGGATAGATTGAATTTCATGCATGGAGTAGAAACTGAGGATTGCATTGTCAAGAAGGAGAAGAAAATTAAGAAGAAGAAAAATTCATTTGAAAAAAAAAAATTTCAAACACATGAGGTACCTGCTAGTGTGAATGGTAGTAAGAACCATGAAGAAATTGCAGCTAAAGAAAAAGCCAAACTTGACATAGCTTTGACTGAAATAGAAAGATTGAAGAATGAAAACAAAGAATTTAAGACATTGGTGCAAATTTGTGATGAGAAAGAGTATGAAGATAAGAAAGAGATTTTTGGCCTGAAGACTCAACTTGAAGAAGCACGGAAAGTAGAAGATACTCTGCCATGAGAGAGAAAAATCTGGAATGTGAAAAATTGGAAGAATAAATAGTGAGCCTGAGAAAGAAATTAGAAAAGGCCCAAAGAGACTTATTAATGAATACTCCTTAGATGAAAAGCTCTGGACAGTTGGACCAGATTCTAAAGGCTCGAAGGTCACCTCTCATAAAGGCTGGAATAGTATATGAAGGAGAAACCAGTAAGTCCATGGTTGAAGATAACAAGAATGTCATTCTTGTAAAAGTTGTAAAGGACAGTGAAGTAGCTCAGCATATTACTACAAAAGTAGAAGCCAGCAAGAACAGGATCTGTGAAGAAACAAAAAGAAAAAAGCAGCAACATGGAAGGATAGAGAATGAGAGGATGAAACAGCCAGCTGAAAAAGGCTCTCACACTCCTGAATATGAATTGAATAAATTTGGAAGATGTCAAAGAAGGTTCTTCCATCCTATGGTAAGTATCACTTTTTTTTCCTGCCACAAACCAGGACATATTGCAGCACAATGTAAGACAAGGCCTATCAACTTCAACCAGCAAAAGTTGCAGCAAATGAGAAGACTACCTCATTCAAGCAAATGGAAAAGACAATCTTTCACCAGGTACACAAATAATTTCCATGGCTATTGTTATGCATGCAATAATTTTGGACATAAATATGTTGAATGTAAATTGTATTAAAAAAGGGGAACAAAGTATTATACATCAGCCCAAATGTACATTGGTCAAATAAGATGCTATTTATGCCTCAAGCGTGGTCACAAATAAAAGGACTGTAATTTTCCATATACATTAAATAACTCTAGACAGAGGATGGAATCTAATCAAATCAAACAAAGCTATGAATCAAATAGGAGTGCAAACATTATGATGAACCCCAATAAGGTATGGAAGGAAAAGAGAAAGGGGGAGCCTATTATCTCAATAACATAATGAATCTACCACAGTCTCGGGGGAGCTGCTCTAGGAAGCAAAGCAAAAATCCATCCAGTAATAAATATGAAGCAACATCCCAGGTGGAGAGCAGTTCATAAATAGTCCCCTCAAAAGTAGTCTAAGAAGAGCTCCATGAAATGAGAACAACTATGAGTGAAAGAAAATTCCTCTAACAGAGAACTAAAGAGAAAGAAGATCACCTGAAGTATTAAATAGCTAAAATATTGATGGAAGAAGAGAAGACAGCAAGAAGCTTTGGTGGTAGAGAGAACATCAACCATGAACATGTAAGCTGAGAAGACACCAGCACATAAGTGATGATCACAGTGTGCATCATTCAGCCAGAATGAACAAGTGAACCACTTTAAGAAGGAGGAATAAGAGAAGAGCCTATCATCATTATATCATTACATATTTCATCTATGAAAATTTCCCTTGGAGGAATGCAATCAAGTGAGTGATAAATCTCTGAGTGATCTGCCCATGAAGACTCCTGGTATAGAAATTGAATATGTCTTCCCAAAGATCTTTATGTTAGAAAAATTGAATTGAATATAAAGCAGCAATGATTCTGGAGCAGTCCTAGAAAGGAACTTGCAATGGCTTTCCTTTGAACAGAATGACAAAATAAGCAAATGGTTAAAGATGCCAAGATTAAATTTCAGGATATTGAGGACTATTGGTGTGAACAGTGGAAAGTTCAGTAGTAGAATTCATGAAGGATGCCTTAACATTGGGTTCATGAATAAGCTGAAGTGAAAGAATTATTAATTGGTACTTGGTACAAACAACATGCCTATCAACAAAATATCAAGTGTTATCATGGAACAACGATAAGGTACAGGTCCTCAGGATCAAAGGTTATGGCAAGAGTACATCCAGCAAAAAGCGGTCAATGAAAAGGCTAAAGGATTAGTATTTTGTTTACTATTGAAACATGATATTGAGCATTGAAACAATATTTTTTTTTGGATGCCTTCCTGAAGTCATGCCTCTTCTCTTAAGATCATTCATAACATTGTGTGAAATCTGCTTAAAAAAAAAAAAAAAAAAACATCTTGAATATATTTTGTTCATCATGATAGAAAGTTTAAGTATCGAAAGTATGAAGAATTAGTTGGGTCAGTTGAAGCTCAAAACACTTTCATGGAGTCATCAAGAACATACTTCAGCATTAAAGGCATTTGATCTCTTAGATCAAATTCTGGATGATTCATTGATCACATCAGTAACAAGGATCTGCAACTATTAAGTGTAATATCATTATCAACATCCTAGCTCAAATCATCACCAACAGGAAAGAAAAGTGAACCTCAACTATAAAAAGATATATTGGCATCATCATCATAATTGAACAGGTGTGGCATTGCAGATGAGTATTGCTGAGGAAGACATGTCTCAACTACAAGGGTTAGGGGCCTGCAACTTCCTCAACAGTATAGATTTCTGATGAAAAAAAATTATAATAGAGAGAAGAGTATTTGAAGCATTCTCAACATGCTAAGCTTTGGTCAAATGAAAAATCTTTGATTATATGAGTCTGATGATATATGGTTTTTCTATCATCACCCACACTTTATACATGTGAAAGGAGTCAGTTCTTTGGATTGTATCAATTTACAGTGTATATTCAAGTCCAATAATCCTCAAAGTGTTCTCTCAACAAGTCTTGTACACCAGTATGGAGCAACAAGGTACAAAGTCAGAAGAAGGTGGTCTAAACACAAATCAGAGAGAGGAAATGCAAAGATAGAATCAACACTGAGAAATGTGCAACCCTTTGCCATTAATGTCAAAGGGGGAGGAAAAGCAGGTAATAGAAGAAAGGGTCTTCTAAAAGAAGCTAGGCAGAGGAAGACTTAGAGGAAGCATTAGATTATCAGTGGATGTGTTGCCATCAATGCCAAAGGGGGAGACTATTGGAAATGTTGTCATTGATGGCAAAGGAGATGAAAAAGGAGGATTACCTGAAACATCAGCCAAGGAGTAGAGGAAACAAAAAGAGAGGTAGTAGAGACAGCAAAAAGAGAAGTAAGGAGTAGCATCAGTCAAAGAAGTAGCAGAGGCAGCAAAGAGAGCAGCAGAGATAGCAAAGAATCAGAGAGGTAAAATTTATAGGGAGCATAAGAAGAACAGAGACAGGGCAGTAAAAAGAGAGGCGAAGACAGAAAATACAGAGGAAGAGATGAAACGGTCGAGCAGTGGAGGCAGAGGTCAAGCAGTAGAGGCAAAGGCAAAGAAGGCAGCGAATACAGAGGAAGAGATGAAATGGTCGAGCAATGGAGGCAGAGGCAGAGCCGTTATCAAACAGTGAAATGATCGGCGTTGAATTAACGTAATAATGAAGCAAGCTTCATATATTGAAGCGCTGAAGAAATAAGAAATAAATTTGAATTTGTATATAACGAAGGCGGGACAGTCTTTATTGAAAAGGAACTCGAGAGGTTATATATATATATATATATATATATATATATATATATATATATATATATATATATATATATATATATATATTGGTATTGGACTTATGTCTAAGTCCAAAAAATTCATATAATGTTGACTGAAGATCTTGTACATATAGTGTGAGACCCCGCTACATAAATTCCGAGAATCACTACCCCAGCTGGAAGATAGACTAAAGACTGAAGTGACAAAGTACACGCACACACACACACACACACACACACATATATATATATATATATGCAGCACTTTATATAAGTATAGTGCCTTTTTAAACAAAGAGAAAAGCATATATATACGCAACGCACTATATAAGAAGTACCATAACGTGGGACTCCTCTATAGAAAATTCCGAGAATCATTACCCCAGCTGGAAGGTACACTAAAGTTGAAGCGAAAAGCCTATATATACGCAATGCATTACATACACAAGGGTCCAAAGCATATATATATATATACATATACGTTATATGTTGCGCTTTTTATTCAAAGGAACAAATCATACTATATACATATATGAAAGGCGCTCTATTGTTCGGTCTTAATACAAACAAAGTCTTATACTGTGGGACCCTCACCAAATCACATCGGAGAAACTTGGCCGTGGAACATGTAAACAAAAATTGCGATTGCGATTGAGTTTTGGACCCGATGGGCATATAAACTGTAATTCATACATGTTTGAGTTGCTGTAAACAGTGATTGATTGCATCGGAGCATCGGAGCATAAGAATATTAGAACATGCAAATGAAAATTGCGATTGCGATTGAGTTTCAGACCCGATATGGTTTAAACAACGATTCATATATATTTTGAATTTCGGAGATTTGACAGCTAGTGGGACCCTTTGTTAATCACACCAAACTATTACAGGATGCGATTGCGATTAATTGCATTGGACCCATCGCATCGGCACATCCAAATGAACAGTGTTACATCATATCGGAGAAAAGTGTGGCAACGAAGCATGAAAATAGAAGTTGCGATTGCGATGAAGTTCCGGACCCGATTGGCTTATAAAATATGATTCATATATGGTTGAGTTCCAGTAAACATTGTTTCATCGCATCGGAGAAGGAGCAGGGCATCGGAACATGCAAATTCAAGTTGCAACTGTGATTAATCACAATAGGAAGAACTCAAAAATCGATTCATCTCATCGTGTTGATAGCCCCGAAAATCGGGTCTACAACAAGGGGGATACCCACCCGGTCCGGACCTTGGTTAGCAGCTCCTTTTCCGTTTGGTATAGTGGGTCCGACTGGGGATAATGGGACCAGTTTCCCAATATGTTTGTGTGTGTGTTGAGAATTGATATTTCCTTTCTAAAAGTTCCTAAGTGAAATGCTTCTATTCTAACTCTAATCTAATAACATGCAATTGTATTCTAATAAACATAAATGTCTAATTCTACACTAACCCGGGATGTAATATTTCCGTTATGTGATCTAAAATGATTTCAAATAACAATTGGTAATAAAGATCATTCAACTGTTATAAGAAAAGAATTCAATAGAGATAAACCACTTCGTATAAAAAGTTAGACGAAACAATTGTGAAAAATATATCGCATAATAAGCTACTCATATATTAAGCATAAATAAATAGCTATCACCGTACAAAAGTGCCAAATGATAACTCAAGCATTCAAGCATCAATATATAAACAACTAAACATGAATATCACTTTAACACAAAGGCAGAAATAGTTAAGAGATAAAAGTACCATTTATAACTAGTTCTACTCATGAGCTTCAAGCAATAATGACTTATCTCTTCTTAATCCAACATCCACTAAGAGTACAAAAGTGCAACATTAGTAGTAGATATTAAACGTAGATAACAATAAATCCTGTTCCATTCATTCATCAAAACCTCCTCGGAGGTTGCAAAAATGCATGTTCTGAGGACAAGTTTTTGAAAAATTTCAGGACCCTTCTCTAAATGCATGAGAAGGATTTAAATACTACTAACTAAATCTAAAAATAATTTATTACAAAAATGTAGGATACGGTTTAAATGACTGTCCTCATTTCAGGCAAAAATAAAGCAAAATTAATACTAAATCTAAAATTAAAACTAATCAACTAACTATTTGTGTATCTTTTCTTTGAAATCGAATGCATTCAGCATTTGTTTGAGAAGAGTAGGCTGGCCAACTTCTGACTTTAACTGTCCTATGAAAACGGAATCGGCAAGAGTTGGCGCCATCTTCTCGACAGAATTGATGATACATTTGAGAGTCATGCACTGGCTGTGTGGTTTTACCAAATATGCCCAGTAAGAATCCCAATTCAACTTAGTTAATCTTTTAATTGATTCTACCTTTTCTTGAGCCTTCTGTCTCCAGCCTGTCTATAGTTTCTATGCTTTCGGTAGATATCCTGGAGTGGTTTCTGAGATCATATTTTCCTTGTGCAAATTTTCATTTATGCAGTCAATAACACTGTTTACTGTTGTGGTTGCTTCTTCTGCCGCTTGCTCTGCTTTCCTGATTTGTGCATCCCAATTGTTATAGAGCATTTCTTTGTGATTGTCATTGATTATTGGTGCACCTGCTCTTTTCCCCTCCTCTTTTTCTTGCCAAGCCAAATATTCGGTAACTATTTTATCAATTAAATCATAATCATGTCGTAAGTCTATGACTTGATTAGTGATTTTATCGCTTATTTCACAATAAGAGTTCCACTGTGATATTCTTTGGCACAATATTTCTTGTTTCTGCAGTAGTTGATAATTTAAGGAAATGGATTCTGTGATGAATTCTGTAAGCTTAGGATCATCCTTGTGCATCTCTTGCATAACCTGTAGCTGTTTTTCTCTTTCAGCCAAATTGTTCTGGTATCCTATCTGCATTTGTTGGAAATCTTGCTGTAATTTTTCAAGTTGTTTCTGTGCTTTGTTGTTGGCCTTGGCTTGTTGTAGTTGTTGTTGCAAAACCTGTACTTGATCTTCTTTCTCATTCAGTAATTTCCGTACCTCAGATGCTTTATCAATGGCCGCAGAGGCATATGTTCTTGTGATCTGAGATAATTTGGTGAGACTTTCAGTAGGATCGGTGGTAGGATCTTGCCATAGGATGTCTAATTGTTCTGCATCATGAGAGAGCATGTTTTCCAATTTCCTTTTCTTTCTTTGTCTTCTCACTACTGCCTTGTGTTGTGGACTATAAAATACATCAAGAGGATGAATTTCCTCTATTTTGAGCATAAGTTCATAGGATGGGGTAATGGGAATATGTTCTATTTATGAGTCATTACTAATTGTTCCTGTGACTATATCTTTTTTTGCTTGTATATTACTCACAGGATTTTGTGTGTTCTGTCCTTCAATATTGATTAAATCATTGAATGTCTCCCATTCTTTATCTAGCTCAGTTCTGACTGATGGTTGCTGTATGATGAGAGGGGGAAGATTTAGCTGTGGAGAGGTCAAAACTTGTTGCTGTGGGAGCTCCTGTGATTGGGAAGTATCCCTTACTGACCCTTCACTTTTATCATGGTCATTTTCAAACCTCTTAGAGTGTTCTGATATTTCCCTCCCGGACTTAGATTTAGATCTATCTATGCCTGAACTTCCACTAAGGCTAATACTGGGAGTCGGTTCCCTTATGGGTTCTAAGCTTAATTTATCGAAAGGGATACTAGATAACCTCTTTTCCCTGTATATCTTGAACACTTGAAATTTTGCTGGAGGAAATCGCATTTGGGCCGAATGTAGAACCTCTTTAAGTGTGCCTTTCTCTTGGAACATGTCATAAAAAAGATCATCTTATTTAGAAAACACTTTTATTTTGACTGCAGTAGTGAAATTTTTAGAAATATCATAAGGGTCGAACGGTCTTCTTGGAAATTTGAACAAACGTAAACATGTTATGTTGTTTACTTCTTTGAATGCATGGCCTACATCAAATAGTGAAAAGGCTCCACAGGCCACAGGAAATTGTGGCCAAATAGTCTTCTTTTTGTCCTTCAAATCTTTAGTCAAACCTCCTTCTCCGCAGGTTTGATAAGAAATTTCTCGTGCCATGAGTTTATCAGGAACATACAAAGGTAAGACATGAGGGGAAGCGAGACTTCCAAATACCCTGACATATGTAAACAGTTCTTCTCCGAACCATCTCACGACAGGGAGTATATCTACCTCTGCTTCGGGAGAAAATCTTGGAGCGTCTTTATCATATAACATTTTGTGCAGGGGCAACATAATTCCATGAAAAATCTTGTAAAAATACGGAGTGAACTTGGAATCCCACAATTATTTATGATAGATATGAATGGGTAAGGGGTCTTTAGTCGTCCATTTCCAACCCATCAAACGAAACTTGGAAATATAACAGATTGAATCCATCACATATGCAGATAAGTAAAAAGGGGGATAAATTCTCTTAGAAACAGTTCTTTTAGACCAGTAATTTAAAATGGACGTGGCTAAGTTGTCAGATAATATCTTAGCTCAATCCACAACAGTAGCACTAACAACGGAATTCAATAATGGTATACATTCATATGAAAATTTATTAATGTCTGGCTTCCCAAAAAGCCTACAGAGCATAGCAGCAACAAAGCAATATGGAGAAGTGAGAGAACCAGTACTATACATACCATGTTTATCCCTTTTTAGTGGTTCATCTCTCCTTGACTAGTCCT
This sequence comes from Pinus albicaulis, assembly GCA_034641835.2. Classification (NCBI taxonomy): domain Eukaryota; kingdom Viridiplantae; phylum Streptophyta; class Pinopsida; order Pinales; family Pinaceae; genus Pinus; species Pinus albicaulis. Next base: position 610,638,157 of record CM076569.1, read on the forward strand.
TGGTGCATTTTGCTAGGTTTTCATTTTCTTTAGCAAAATTCTCCATGAACTGTTTGTTATAAGTTGCCTGTGGCTCTGGTAAATGATACATGAGTCTCAAATCTTGTGAAGTGAATGAGCCAATGAGTTCTTGACCCTGAGTCTTAAACTATCTGTTTGTTATTTCAGTGTTGTCCAGTAACCATGTCCGTGTATGGAAGAATTTTGGGCCTCGCCGCTATCTGGTGCAAGAACGAGCAAGCTAGCTCTGTAATAGACACCTTAGAAGACCCATGTGAGCCTGCAGTAGCTGTAACCTCCATTATTCTGGGATTCTCTTCCTCAAGTAGACTGTACATGCCTTTCCAAGTAGTAATACCATCATCTTTGTTACAGGTAGTGTTTGTATACAAGGGCGTCATTTATTTGTCCTCAGAACTCGGAGCTTTGTCTTTCTTTCCCATAATATCCTGAATACTGCTTTGTATAGTTTTCTGCTCTTCGTTCATGCAGTTTACAAATGAGGAGTGAATAATGACAAGAAAAAGGTGACAGGAAAGCTTTTAAATGCCAAAGACATATAAAATATACCACCTTACATGAAATGGCTCTTCGATCATAACAAAACCATATTTCATTAATGATTGACAACCAATTCATTGATTAACATTAAAGCGCATAATCAGGCCTCGGTTTATGGAAAAAAAATTGTACAATGAGCCCTAAAGATCTGCGATAAGGCGATCTGTGATTTGCTTCACAATATCGCAGATCGCAGTATTGCAGATTTCAATCTCGTAGGATTGCAATATCACAATACCGCAATATCAGAGAATCGCAAAATCGTTGGATCGTAATATCGCAAAATCGCAAGAGCGTAGCATATGAAAAACCTTCGTTAATGTTTTTTTTTTTTGCGAAACGCGATTTGCGATATGTGCCATCGCATATCAGCGGTTTTGAAAATTTTCAGCGTAACATATGACATTTGAGGCATGCGATGCGATGAATGTTTTTAGTGTTTAGTTTCGCATCGTGATCTCACAATCTTTAGAATTCCACTTGTAAGGAGATATTCATTACCTTTTTGCGATGCGATATTCCTTTAAGGAATGATTTTTATTCTATCTTATCATAAAACTTAAGTTTTTTAGATTTTTCAAGGGGTATTCTCCTAAGTCTATGATAATAAGTTTTATTGAAAAAAGGAAATACAAGCCTTAATCGATTTTTGAATTTTTTGACTAAGGGCCCCCACTTATTTAGTAGTAGTGAAAATACTAAATAAGAAGGGGGGTTGTTGCTGGCCACAAAAATTGGCGATTCACGTGGAAGAACCAGTTATCTCTTATTTTCTTTTGAATTTTCTAAACTTTCCAAACATAAAATTTTTCAGAAAATCAAACTTTATTATAGAAAGACAAAGTACATCATGCTTTTATCTATCAATGATATTTTGTTTCTTCTATATTCAACTTTGATTGTTTACTTCCTCAAGCTATTCCTTGTATCTACATCAGTCATTACTTGGTTTATAAAGATAAAAACAAAGACTTCTCTGTAAATCAGTTTTAAATATGCTCATTTGTCGTAGGTAGAGCCTCTGCTGCCAGTAGGCGTTTATAGCTTCGACAGGGTTACCTATTACCCAACAATGATCTTGTATCCTACTTAGAGAAATATACAATTTTCAAAGAGAAATCCATATCCACACTTATTGCTTTCATTTTCTTTTTTACCCTTATAGAACAATGTCTTGGTTTGGTAGCCAATTTATGACAGTGCCATTCACTTGATTTATAACTTTGCTGAACAAGCTGGCTCGTGATGAGACCCCTTGTCTTTTGATTGCAACAATCTCGAGTCATTGCCCTGTTGTGGTATGCAGTATTGGCAAAGTCAGCAAGCTATATATCTATGATCATGATAAGTCAGCTCATGATGAGACCTATTACTCTTTAAGTTAAAGTGTATCATTGGACTATTCCCTGAATGTTGTAATTTCCTAGGTGGGGAGGAAGTCATTATTTCCTTAAGATAGCTCTGGACGACAATGGTAGAGTTTTTGGAAAGAAATTTTCTACAGAGAATCTTTGTTTTGTTATCGATACCTTTCATTGGACTGATATAAAACAATTTCCCACTAAAGGTCGCTTTTTATCAAAATTTACAAGGTTGAAACTAGTATCATTTCTAGGCCTAAAGCCTTTAACTGTATCTTTTAATAATAATGATCAATTTTCTAGAAGAATTCTATTTATACAAGTGAAAAAACAAAATCTAAAAGAGAATTTGTATCTTTTTCGTGAATTCCAAATGTAACCATTTACAACTGGTTTTATTATGAAAATAAAGAAAACTTATTTACAAAATAAAAGAATGATCTCCTATGGAAAATATTTTTTGAGGATCTGTCCGTTAACAGGTAAAGACTCTCTTTTTCCTATTAAATCCTATAACATAAAAGTAGATGAACCTATGACTTCTGCGATTTGGAAAGGGCCAAGCCACATTCGTTGAAATTTCGTATGTTTTCCTTTTTCCTCGTGAGCCTTGTCCCATTTTAAAAATAGATCTCCTATCTGAAAGTCTTTTCTGGATATCATGTTTGAATCAAAAGAAGCTTTTACTAATGCTTGGTGATGAGCATGAGTTATTTTGGCCTGTTCTCGTTGCTCTTCTAGCTTAATTATTTCCAGCTGCCTTAGTTGTAAGGAAGAAGTTGGTGCTTCATTAATATATTGAACTAAGGCCAAAGAGGGAATTGATAGATGAGTTGGAAGAACCACTTCTTTCCCATAAACTAAGTTAAAGGGAGAAGTGCCAATGGAGGCTTTCTGCGTTATTCGATCTGCCCATAAAGCATATATTAAAGACTTATGCCAATTTTTGTGATTTTGATCAATGGTCACTTAATGATTCTGATTAAGTTTTTATTTGTAGATTCAGCTAATCCATTCCCCTGTGGGTAATAATTGGTAGAGTATTTAAGTTTGAAACCTCTTTTGAGTGCAAATTCAGTGATAGCATTACCAGAAAAATACGATGCATTATCAAACATTAAAGCAGAAGGTGAACCAAACCTGGTGATTATGAACTGATCTATGAACTCGATGATGTGCTCGGCATTAGCCGTCTTGAGAGGAACTGCTTCTACCCATTTAGTAAAATAATCAGTTGCTGTAAGGATATACCTATGTTTTTTAGAAGAGTGAGGAACGATCTCACCTATTATGTCCAATCCCCGTTGATCAAAAGGCTGCTCAATGTTGACTGGTTGCAGCGGCAATGATGGTTTCTTTTGTCTCCCAGTGGCGGTTTGACAAACTTGACATTTTCTTATGTAGCTATGTGAGTCTTTGAATAGTGTGGGCCAGTAATAGCATGCGCGGAGGATTTTATGTGCAGTAGTGTCTCCAGCATAATGTCTGCCTGCTGTCCCATCTTGGAGTTCCTACAAGACTTTTTCAGCTTCAGATTTCTCAAGACATCTAAGGAGAACAAAATCATAATTCATTCTAAAAAAGAACATCATTCACAAGTTGATGTTGTTTAGCTTTCAATCTTAGAGATCTTTTCTTAGTGTAATTGAGATTTGGAGGAGCATATCCATTCTTTAGATAAAATATGATATCAGTGTATAATGATTCAACATCGTTTAGGCTTACCTCATACATTTGTATCTCTGCAGATGGTATTTTAGAAATAAGAGATGCTCCATCTAGCATTTTGCAAAAGCCTTGACCTCTTACAATACTCGTTGGTTTGATTTCTACGTCATATTCTTGTAAGGCGGTAACCCAATTGGCTCTTTTCTCACCCACATCTTTCTGTACTAAGAGATTTCTTACCGCTGGAAACGGTACTATGATTTTTGTAGGGTTTTAAGCAGAAAGGTTCTGAAATATTTAATTGCTTTGAAAAAAACATAAGCTTGTTTCTCTACATCTTAATAATTTAACTCATCCCCCTGTAAATTTGAACTGAAAAAAGCAATTGGGGCTTCTACCTTGTCTTGATTTGTTTGAGTGAGTATCGTAGCATATTATTTATCAGAGGCAAATGTATATAGAATAAAAGGATTGGAAAAATTTGGAGTTGCTAAATATGGAGCATTAACAATTGCTTGTTTGATCAGATTGAATGCCTCATATTCGTCTTGGTCCCATTTGAAGTTTGAGTTATTTTTAATCATTGCTTGTAAAGGAGATACAATTCTTGAAAAATCTGGCACAAATCTCTTTACAAAATTAATCTGGCCAAGTAAAGATTGCATAGCTTTCTTGTTGTGAGGTAGGGGTATTTCGGAAATCTCCTTGATTCTGTCAGGATCAATATGAATTCCAGATTTTAATACTATGAATCCAAGAAGTTTTCCTTCACTTAATGCAAAAAAGGATTTTTTCGGGTTAAGTGAAATTCCATACCTTTGACAATGTTGGAAGATCTATTTTAAATCTCTAAGATGATTGCCTCATTTCTTGGAATATACAGTTATATCATCCAAGTAAATTACCACTGATTTATTAACTAATCCCTTGAATGCGATGTCCATGGCTCTCTGAAATGTGGCACCAGCGTTGATCAGACCAAAGGGCATCTTTCGATATGCGTAAGTGCCCCATTTGGTTCTAAATGTGGTTTTCAATTGATCATCGGGATGGACCAACACTTGGTTGTAACCAGAGAAATCATCTAAGAAGGACATTAATTCTGATCCTGCGACTGCCTGCAATATTTGCTCCATAGGAGGCAAAGGAAAATTATCTTTTTGGTAGGCTTTGTTAAGATTTCGAAAGTCAATGCAAATTCTAATGTCTCCGTTCTTCTTTCTAATGGGAACCATATTGGAAACACATTTAGAATGTCAAACGAGAAAGATGATCTTGGCTTTCAATAACTTATTGAGTTCAGATTTGATCTGGTTTCCTAAATTGGGATGGATCTTTCTCAGCTTTTGCTGGACAGGTTTTTCATCATTTATCATTGGGATAGTATGTTGGATGATATAAGTGTCATAAGTTTTGAGTTCATCGTAGTTCCAAGCAAAGACACTTTTGTATTGTTTCAAAAGACGAGCATACGCTAATTTTTCTTCAGGAGCTAGGCCAAGGCCTAGGTTGATATTCTGTGGTTTGGTATCAGTTCCTAGATCTAGTAATTCATAGTTCAAAGTTGAACTTTTCAGTTTTGAATTGGTAGATCTTTTGAATCAATATTTCAAATCATAAAGGTCTTCTAACTTGACTACTAAATTTGGCATAGCATTATTAGTGCTATCTTGTTGCAATTGTCTGTCATGTTGGTCCTCATCAATTATCTGATTGGTGTAAGATCCTTCAGATGTGAGGAAGTTTACAATATCAGGATCATCGTTGAAAATACTCCAATTGGTAATGTTATCAGGAATCGAGGGTCTAAAGATTAATTCGATTGAAAATCGATCAGGGCTATAGTCTTCTGAAGGAATGAGCTTGGAAGCTACGTTAGCTAGGAGGTCTGCACTAACATTCTGGAGTCTGGGGATTGATGAAATATTAAATTCTATAAAGTGTTCAGTCAGATCTTGAACTAAAGATTGATAATGCTTTAAATGACCTAATAAACAATGTATAGTATTGTGTACCTGTCTGATTACAATTTCAGAATCTCCAAAAACTTGTAGATATTTGATTTCTAATCCGATTGATTTGTATAATCCTTAGAGTAAAGCCTTCTATTCTGCGGTATTATTGGTGCAATCGAACTCGAGTCTGCAAGTTAGCATAGTTTTGTTTCCCTCTGGACTAATAAACACACATCCTGCTCCTGCTCCTTCATTAGACTTAGAACCATCAAAAAATAACTTCCAAAATAAAGATTTGTTTACAGGAGCATCTGTAAAATTAATACATTTAGAACTATCTGTTTGAGAAATTTTTTTTATTTGAGATAAAATAGAATGTTCTAAGTAAGGTGAAGTATGAGCATTAAAATTTCCTAAGAAAGAATCAACTAAGTAGTTGCCAATGATATTATTGCTATATGCTAGCGGTTCATTTTCTCCTTCCAGTTCTGTTACTATGTATTTCTGATGTTTTTCTCGCTCAACCTTTATCTGATTTGGTTTACCATTGTAAGGGAGCCACATGTGTGACCAATCAATTACAAAGTATCCATGAAGTTTTTCTGACCAATCTCTGCTAAGAATTAAGCCATAAAATTCTGGAATATCTGCAACTAAAATGTCGATAACTTGACATACCTTTGGATTAGATGACAACCTTATGGTAACCTGATTTAATTCCTCGATCACTTCAACTTGCGATCGATCTAGCTGAACTATGCGCACAACAGATTTTTGCGGTTGAATGTTCAACTTTGCACATATTGATTTTGGTAAAATATTAGATGAAGCTCCAGAATCCACTAAGAAATTATGCAAATTTTTATTGAAAACTTCATAAGTAAGAAGAAATGGGGGAGTATGAGATCTCAACCTTCCTCCAATTAAAGTGATATTTTCTAAATCAATTTTATTAATCACATTAGTTGGAGGTCTTCCCATTTCATGGGAAGCTTGAGAGATTATAGGAAAGGGCAAAGGTTTTTCTGGTACAACATGTAATTCTTTCAAAAATACCTTTTGTTGGTGTTTTAACTTGCTCAATTCATAAAAAGTGATGTTAGCCCTAGTCTTCTTCATGTCTTCTATGATATTATACTCCATTTCATCCGAACGATCAACGTTTTTGATGGAGTTGATGAATCTGTTTGGAATAGGCTAGTTTGAGTCGCTTTAGATGTAGTTTTCTTGGCTGCAAATTTATCCTTAGTCATTGAGCTTGCGCTCTTTGGCTTAGGATTAGGTTGAGGAGGATCAAGTTGATTTCTACTTCGAGTGGTAACTGGGGATGCCTCTTGATCTTCTTCATCTGGGAGGATGAAATCCCACATACCTTGTACCTCTACAACTTCTTCTTCATGGGTAGTTTCTTTAGTAGAAATCTCCTCTTCTTCTTCTTCTGATTCAGCACTTGTGATAGCATTTGGTGGCTTTGAATCGGTTGAAGGGTTTCTTCTATAAGGTTTGTATGTATTTTTAGAAGATGTTTCTACCACTTGTTTCTTAATTTCAACCATTTCGTTGGACATGGTTTTCAAAACTTTCTACAATCCTTCTAAATCGAATGGATCTTTCGATTGTTTTTTCTTGGGGTCTTCCTTAAAAGTAACCTTCTTGGATTTTCGTTCTTCTATTGCATTTTTATTTTCTAGGGCCATGATACGTTTCTCTACTGCTATTTCTTCCTTCATATTGTCAGCTAAAGTCTTTTTGTTAGCCCTATCAACGAATATTTCTATGTTTGATGGTAAAGCAGAGATGTACCATTCACTTCGCACTTCTTTGCTAGGCTTGGAAGCAGTAGGAATTTTATTTAACAGTTTGTTGAAACGTGAATTAAAATCTTTGATAGGTTCTTTTGACTCAGCCCTAAGGTTAGAGAGGTCATTGATCAGTGTCTCAGTAGACCTGTCATCACCAAACTTAGTCAAAAATTGATCTTGGAAGATATCCCAACTAGTGATAGATCCAGACGGCAATGAGAAATACCATGATCCGGATGCTCCTTGTAGAGTATAGGGAAAAATTCGGACGACAACGTCTTCATTTGTAACTCCATTGAGATTTATGGACAACATAAAGTTATTTATATGTTCTTCCCCTAGCATGCCTGCTTCAGGATTAAACTTAGGCACCATTTTTCAGGATGGGCTGGTATTTGACTCAAGGGTGCAGGCATTAAGACTTCCCCTCGGTTATTCCATGGAGATTGGGCCATCGCTGAACTACCAATAGAGGAAAGTGCAGAAGATGATCCCTGCAGTTGGGAAGATGAGGATATTATGATTCCAAATTCTTGAGAAGGAGATGTTGAAGTTCCAGTGGACTGACGGACAATAATCTGAAGTGGAGGGGTGGATGGTTGACTTCGCGGTGAAGAGGTTGAGATGGATGATGATGATGAAAGAGTCTCGCTATCAGACTCTTTAGGTGATTTCCTTGCTCTCTTCCTTGTAGGTAGAGGTAACTCGGTTGGCTGAACGCAAAAATTTTCGCTCTGTAATCTGGTAAGAGGATGAGCAGGGTTATATTGCGAAGTCACACTTCCTTGAGATTTATCAGATCTTTGAGGTGATATTGAAAATCGCTGAAGTTTATGGATCAAAGATTCAACTTCAGGAGGTTCAATAACATATTCTTCTGAAAATTCAAGTTTTGTGGCAGTGGCTGTTGTTCTTTCAGCTTCCGGCTCTAGATTTAAAGATTCTAAGTGCGATGGGGAAGTCGGGGGAGATGGAGAGGGAAATTTACTCTCATAGTGGTATTTAGATTTGGACTTACTTTCCATTCATAGTTTAAGGCCCTCCTTCTAGCGCCAAATATGTTGATAGCCCCGAAAATTGGGTCTACAACAAGGGGGATACCCACCCAGTCTGGACCTTGGTTAACAGCTCCTTTTCCATTTGGTATAGTGGGTCCGACTAGGGATAATGGGACCAGTTTCCCAATATGTGTGTGTGTGTGTGTTGAGAATTGATATTTCCTTTCTAAAAGTTCCTAAGTGAAATGCTTTTATTCTAACTATCTAATAACATACAATTGTATTCTAATAAACAGAAATGTCTAATTCTACACTAACCCGGGATGTAATCTTTCCATTATGCGATCTAAAATTATTTCAAATAACAATTGGTAATAAGATCATTCAACTGTTATAAGAAAAGAATTCAATAGAGATAAACCACTTCGTATAAAAAGTTAGACGAAACAATTGTGAAAAACATATCGCATAATAAGCTACTCATATATTAAGCATAAATAAATAGCTATCATCGTAAAACTGTACCAAGCATTCACATCAATATATAAACGATCAACGGAATATCACTTTAACAAAAAGGTGTAATAGTTAAGATAAAAGCACCCCAAATAACTAGTTCACTATGAGTTTCAAGCATAATGACTTATCTTCTAATCCAAATATCCACAGAGTACAAAAGTGTACACACGCAGGTATTAATAAGAGAGATATCAATAAATCATATCTATCTATTCATCAAAACCTCCTCGGAGGTGCAAAAGTGCATGTGCTTTAGAAGCTTTACGATTAAATTTTAGACCCCTTCTCTAAACGGTAATGTAGAAGGCTAAAATACTACTAACTAAATCTAAAAATAATTTATTACAAAAATGTAGGATACGGTTTAAATGACCGTCCTCATTTCAGGCAAAAATAAAGAAAAATTAATACTAAATCTAAAATTAAAACTAATCAACTAACTATTTGTATATCTTTTCTTTGAAATCGCAAGCATTCAGCATTTGTTTGAGAAGAGTAGGTTGGCCGACTTCTAACTTTAACTGTCATGTGAAAACGGAATCCGCAAGAGTTGGCACCATCTTATCGGAAGAATTGATGATACATTTGAGATTCATGCACTGGCTGTGTGGTTTTACCAAATATGCCCAGTAAGAATCCCAATTCAACTTAGTTAATATTTTAATCGATTCTGCCTTTTCTTGAGCCTTCTGTCTCCAGCCTGTCTGCAGTTGCTGTGCTTTCGGTAGATATCCTGGAGTGGTTTCTGAGATCAGATTTTCCTTGTGGGAAAATTTTCATTTATGCAGTGAATAACACTATTTTCTGTTGTGGCTGCTTCTTCTGCCGCTTGCTTTTCTTTCCTGATTTGTGCATCCCAATTGTTAAAGAGCATTTCTTTGTGATTGTCATTGATTATTGGTGCACCTGCTCTTTTCCCCTCCTCTATTTCTTGCCAAGCCAAATATTCGGTAACTCTTTTATCAATTAAATCATAATCATGTCGTAAGTCTATGAATTGATTAGTGATTTTATCACTTATTTCACAATAAGAGTTCCACTGTGATATTCTTTGGCACAATATTTCTTGTTGCTGCAGTAGTTGATAATTTAAGGAAATGGATTTTGTGATGAATTATGTAAGCTTAGGATCATCCTTGTGCATCTCTTGCATAACCTGTAGCTATTTTTCTCTTTCAGCCAAATTGTTCTGGTATCCTATCTGCATTTGTTGGAAGTCCTGCTGTAATTTTTCAAGCTGTTTCTGTGCTTCGTTGTTGGCATTGGCTTGTTGCAGTTGTTGTTGCAAAACCTGTACTTGATCTTCTTTCTCATTCATTAATTGTTGTACCTCAGATCCTTTATCAATGGCCGCAGAGGCATATGCTCCTGTGATCTGAGATAATTTGGTGATATTTTCAGTAGGATCAGTGGTAGGATCTTGCCATAGGATTTCTAATTGTTCTGCATCATGAGAGAACACGTTTTCCAATTTACTTTTCTTTCTTTGTCTTCTCACTACTGCCTTGTGTTGTGGACTATAAAATACATCAAAAGGAGGAATTTCGTCTATTTTGAGCATAAGTTCAGAGGATGGGGTAATGGGAATATTTTCCATTTCTGAGTCATTGCTAATTGTTCCTGTGACTATTGCCTGTATATTACTCATAGGAGTCTGTGTGTTCTGTCCTTAAATATTGATTAAATCATTGAATGTCTCCCATTATTTATCTAGCTCAGTTCTGACTGATGGTTGCTGTACGATGAGAGGGGGAAGATTTAGCTGTGGAGAGGTCAAAACATGTTGCTGTAGGAGCTCTTTTGACTGGGCAGTATCCCTTACTGACCCTTCACTTTTATCATGGTCATTTTCAGACCTCTTAGAGTGTTCTGACGTTTCTCTCCCGGACTTATATTTAGATTTGTCTGTGCCTGAACTTCCACTAAGACTAATACCGGGAGTTGGTTCCCTTATGGGTTCCAAGAATAATTTATCGAAAGGGATACTAGCTAACCTCCTTTCCCTGTATATCTTGAACTCTTGAAATTCTGCTGGAGGAAATCGCATTTGGGCCGAATGTAGAACCTCTTTAAGTGTGTCTTTCTCTTAGAACATGTCATCAAAAAGATAATCTTCTTTAGAAAACACCTTTATTTTGACTGCAGTAGTGAAATTTTTAGCAATATCATAAAGGTCGAACGGTCTTCTTGGAAATTTGAACAAAGGTAAACATGTTATGTTGTTTAATTCTTTGAATGCATGGCCTACATCAAATAGTGAAAAGGCTCCACAGGTGTTACACAACAATTTGTCACCGTCCATGCAATTCCCCATCCCGCACAATTGGAGGGCTCATTCCGTGACCTGTGAGCAGTGACATAACTTGAAAACACTTTCATGGCATTCCTCTAAACATGTACTTTCATTGCCTTGAAGACAACTCCTTGTGAAAAACCCTAAAAACACCCCTTTTTGCATTGGCGTGGGTAGCCAGTTCATTACCCGCGCCAACGAGGGAAATCCTTCAAAGAGGGCGTGCCAATTGGCGCTCTGTCCCAATGTCGCACTCGCGCCAGCCATTTTAAGGAGTGTTTTTTAAAAATAAATGGCGGAAGTTTCATCCTAACTAATCCAGGAACTGGTATCTAATTTGAGCTGGGAGGTTTGGCTCCGGATCTCCATGTAGAGGAAGTGGTTTGCCACCTCTCATGGAAGCTTCCTTGAGGATAGGGCCAATCCCATGATTATAGGGATCCCAACTCCCCTTCCTCCATCTATGAAAGCTTGCTCATCTCATTTGCAAGCTAGTCTCCAAGTTCCCAAGAGCCTTATGCTGCAAGAGCCTTGATTCATCCCCTTAAGGTCAAATCCAAGCAAGGAGATCATTGTTGAGAAATTTGAAGAGAGAGGTTTGTCTCATCCCCGACAAGCTTTTTTGAGACGTGTTCCGCTGGCGACCCTCTGAAGGAGAATTCAGTGTCAGGGCTATGGTTGTATTCTTCTTTGATTGATTAATGATAAGCGACTATTGGTTATGGTTCCACTCTTGTTGTTGATTATGATGTTGAGTTATGTCTTCTCTGACTGACATATAGTTATCACCATTGTCTATACCGAGATTTTACTTTGTATTTTTTTTTGCTTTCCGGCGTGGGTGTAGTGTCTCGATCACGAGATCGTGAGGATTGTGACTGATGCTTTAACGAGAGGCTACTTTCTTAAGCCTCCTAAGATTGATTCCGGTGTGAGCTCTACCTAGTTGGCTTATCAATTAACTCGACATAGCATGAACGATTGTTGCTAGACCCGGTCTGGGCTAGTAGGGATCGTCTGTCTTGAGGGGATTTACCTCCACAACAACAAAGACAAGAAATTTTGGGCCAACAGCTCTCTCTTTTTTGTCCTTCAAATTTCAGCTAAACCTCCTTTCTCTGCAGGCCTTCTCCGCAGGTTTGATAAGCAATTTCTCGTGCCATGAGTTTATCAGGAACATACAAAGGTAAGACATGATGGGAAGTGAGACTTCCAAATACCCTAACATATGTAAACAGTTCTTCTCTGAACCATCTCGCGACAGGGATTATATCTACCTCTGCTTCGGGAGAAAATCTTGGAGCGTCTTTATCATATAACATTTTGTACAAGGGCAACATAATTCCATGACAATTCTTGTAAAAATACGGAGTGAACTTGGAATCCCACAATTATTTATGATAAATATGAATGGGTAAGGGGTCTTGAGTCATCCATTTCCAACCCATCAAAGGAAACTTGGAAATATAACAGATTGAATCCATCACATATGCAGATAAGTAAAAAGGGGGATAAATTCTCTAAGAAACAGTTCTTTTAGATCGGTAATTTAAAATGGCCGTGGCTAAGTTGTCAGATAATATCTTAGCCCAATCCACAACAGTAGCATTAACAACGGCATTCAATAATGGTAGCCATTCAGATGAAAATTTATTAATGTCTGGCTTCCCAAAAAGCCTACAGAGCATAGCAGCAGCAAAGCAATATGGGGAAGTGAGAGAACCAGTACTATACATACCATGTTTATCCCTTTATAGTGGTTCGTCCCTTCTTGACTAGTCCTTGGTGCATTCTGCTAGGTTTTCATTTTCTTTAGCAAACTTCTCCATGAACTGTTTATTATAAGTCGCCTGTGGCTCTGGTAAATGATACACGAGTCTCAAATCTTGTGAAGTGAATGAGCCAATGAGTTTTTGACCCTGAGTCTTAAACTATCTGTTTGTGATGTCAGTGCTGTCCAGTACCCATTTAACCATGTCCATGTATGGAATAATTTTGGGCCTCGCTGCTATCCGGTGCAAGAATGAGCAAGCTAGCTCTGTAATAGACGCCTCAGAAGACCCATGTGAGCCTGCAGTAGCTGTAACCTCCATTATTCTGAGATTCTCTTCCTCAAGTAGACTGTACATGCCTTCCCAAGTAGTAATACCAGCATCTTTGTTACAGGCAGTGTCTGTATACAAGGGCGTCATCTCTTTGTCCTTAGAACTCGGAGCTTTGTCTTTCTTTCCCAGAATATCCTGAATACTGATTTGTATAGTTTTATGCTCTTCGTTCCTGCAGTTTACAAATGAGGAGTGAATAATGAAAAGAAAAAGGTGACAGGGAATATTTTAAATGCCAAAGACATATAAAATATACCACCTTACGTGAAATGGCTCTTCGATCATAACAAAACCATATTTCATTAATGATTGACAACCAATTCATTGATTAAAATTAAAGCGCATAATCAGGCCTCGGTTTATGGAAAAAAATTTTCGTACAATGAGCCATAAAGATATGCGATAAGGTGATCTGCGATTTTCTTCACAATATCGCAGATCGTAGTATCGCAGATCACAATCTTGTAGGATTGCAATATCACAATACCGCAATATCATAGAATCGCAAAATCGCTGGATCGTAATATCGCAAAATCGCTAGAGCGTAGCATATGACAAACCTTCGTTAATGTGTTTTTTTTTTGCGAAACACGATTTGTGATATGTGCCATCGCATATCAACGGTTTTGAAATTTTTCAGCGTAACATATGACATTTGAGGCATGCGATGCGATGAATGTTTTTAGTGCGTAGTTTCGCATCGCGATCTTGCAATCTTTAGAATTCCACTTGTAAGGAGATATTCATTACCCTTTTGCAATGTGATATTCCTCTAAGGAATGATTTTTATTCTATCTTATCATGAAACTTAAGTTTTTAGATTTTTCAAGGGGTATTCTCCTAAGTCTATGATAATAAGTTTTATTGAAAAAAAGGAAATACAAGCCTTAATCGATTTTCAAATTTTTTGACTAAGGGCCCCCACTTATTTAGTAGTAATGAAAATACTAAATAAGAAGGGGGGTTTTTGCTGGCCAAAACACATCGGCACAGAGAAATGTACAGTAATTGATCGCATCGGAGGTAAAAGAGTATCGACAAACTGAAAGTTTCGATTGCGACTTAGTGATTGGATGAGAGCCGTTAGATTCACTAAGGGATGGATGGAGGAGATGATTCGACTGACTATATGGTGGGCCTTTGCTAATCGCATCAGAGGAAATCAAAAGAGAAAATCGCAGGAGTATTGTGAATGTTGCGATTTTGATTGAAATAAACGAGCGGAGTATAGCTGGCATGTGGGGTCCATCCAAAAACTAAGACTAAGAACAGGTTTGCTCCAAGTTAATTAATCCAAAGTTAAAGAGGAAAGGAAAGCACTGTGGCACATATATGTATATAAAAAACGATACATACATATTTCCAATATGTGGACAGTAATGTATCGCATCGGATGATAGAACAAGTTCAGCGAGTGGGACCGTAAGGGAATAAGTATTAAAACGTTTTATTATATGTATAACGCCGAGAATTGAATTGCGTAGTTATCTATATATATATATATATATATATATATATATATATATATATATATATATATATATATATATATATATATGTTGGAAATGTTGTCATTGATGGCAAAAGAGGTGGCAAAGGAGGAACACCTGAGGCAGCAACAAGGCAAAGAAAGCAGCAAAGCAGTAAGATGTAGAGAGGGTCGAGTAGTAGAGACAGGTTCATTTAAAGAAGCAGAGGCAGCAAAAGGAGAATTAAGGAGTAGCATCAGTCAAGGAGCAGATGAAATGAAAGAGAGAGCATAAGACAAATAGCTACAGAGACAGATCTGTTATCATGGCAATAAAGACAGCAAAGAAGCAAATGAAGGAAATAAAGGAGACATGCAGAGGCAGAGGAAGCGAATATAATAAGAGACAAAACTGTTATCAGAGGCAGAGGCAGAGGCAGAATGACAGAAGCAGTAGAGGCAGTGCCAGGGCAGAGCCGTTATAAAATTCCAAGCCGGGCGTTATTTATATATATATAAACAAAGTCTGTGAACTGTGTTGATGTTTGGCGATAATACAGTGAAGTTATCCATAACACTAATGGAGCAAAAACATGACGATGTTAAACTAAATAGAGGTGGAACCAGAATTAGATGTGCAGTGGTAATGGAGCTGTGTGTTATATATATCGTAGGGCCACTTATAAAAGACCGGAACCCAGAGTAAAAGTGTTGGACCGGAACCTGGAGTGGAGAATGGAACCTTGCGAGAGGAACAGTGATGTGGTTTATAGTGAACAGTAAAGGCCGTAAGTAGAATTCATCGCACCGCCTATCGACCATAAGTGGTATTTCCCGGAGGAGGAGTGATTCCATACAGGAATCGACACGTGGCCTATGGACCCATTCCAAAACCGCTTGTTAAACTGTGCCATCGCACGTTAACATTCTGCGTTGGAAGCCGCGCGAAATGGACAGGAGCCGTTGATTTGGAAACGGGCCATTGGACGATGATCGCGCATTGAACATGCCCGGAGTTTAACGAAGGTGTGCGGAGGTTAGCGAAGGTACGATTCAACCATGTTTACCCCATGTTGGCAATGTGTTGTGGGTGTGTGGGCCCAAATCAAATATATATTAAGGTTTATGAATTAATAAGGATGAAGGTGTGACCATATATTGATATATATTAAGGTTACGAGTTAATAAAAGAACGTCGAGTATTGTTGGACTCTAGTATAACGTTTATGGATTAATTCAAGCTTGCCCAGATTTAAAATCAACTATTATATAACTACAATGAACGGGGAATTGCATACAGGAGAAAACGAAAAAGAGAGTAAGGTTGGATGAATGTGTAAGGAAAAGAAAAGAAGAGGAGAGCATGCAGAGATGAAAGTTCGTGAACAAGAAAATTCCAGGGATTCAAAAGTGAATTGGACAAGTGAAAAGCTCAGAAAACTAGAGAATGTGCAGGAGATAGTGAGTAGAAGAAGGTAGAATAGTCACTCAACAGCAGCAGAAAAGACAAATCCAATAAAGCCAAAATCCAGAAAAGGAGTTGAGTGAAATTGATGTATAACTGAAAAATGTAAATGTTGTAATTATTTTTATTGTTTTTGATGCAAAGGAAAGTATCCTAAGGAAAAGAAAAAATCCCACTATAGCATGGAAATTTGTACATATTGTAGTAATTCTAAAAATGAGTTGGAAAAAGGAATAAGAAGACAGAAGCCAAAGAGTCATGACTGTTCACTTCAAATTCCTTGTGAAATACAAACAGTCATGTGAGAATTTCTATATATAATACCAATTTTGATAAGCTCAAGAGGGAGAGAGAGAGAGAGAAAATATAGAGAATGCAGAATATAGAAAAATAAGGCAAAGAAGATTAAGAGAAGAAGTACAGAAAAGAGAAGCTGAAGAACAAAGATGATATATGAAGTAAATCAGCAAACATTCAGTTTGATAAATTGAGGAAGTTGGAGCTTCCCTATCAAGTTGCAGCTTGATAGCTGTCAGTTGTAGCTGACTGAGGTTGAAGCCTCCTGTAGGTTGGTGCCTGTAGAAAATTGAAGGGATTTGATGCTTCCTTGAAAGTTGTATCTTGCAGAATTGAGGTTGGAGCCTCCTTTAGGTTGGTGCCTGCAGAAAAACAGTGGTGAGAGGGAGTTGGAGCTTGCCTTTGCATCACAACAATAATAAGATGTGGTTTTCTCCCTTTATGGGTTTCCACTTATATCTAGTGTCTCTGTGTATGATATTTATGTATTGATCTGATATGTATCATCTGCTTAATACCTGCTGCTCTCATATTAAGTCTACTGTTATATTATACTAATACCTACTGCTTACATTCTAAGATTACTCACACATTAAATTGGATATGAAATGAAGGTGTAAATAAGTTTAATGAAAATTTTTAAAAGATCAGGAAGGTGTAAAATTGATTCACCCCCCCCCTCTCAGTTTAACTAAAGGTTCAAAAATTGGTATCAGAGCCAAGTTCCTTTTATATCAGTCTAACAACTGAAAGGAGATCCTAGGCTCTCAAGATGGCTAGTTAAGAAGGAAGCTCAACCAATAAAGCCCCTTTCTTTACAGGTGCAAATTATGCCTTTTTTAAAATCAGAATGAAAGCATATATAATGTCTTTAGGATTAGAAGTTTGGGATGCTGTGGAATTTGGATATGTCACAAAGTCAACTGATTCAGAGAAAGAAGCTAAAAAAAGCTTTGTAGCTAATGCAAAAGCAATGAATGCAATCTTAAATGGACTATGTGAAGCTGAGTTTATCAAAATAATGCACAGTAAGACTGCCAAAGATATGTGGGACACTCTAGAGAATATCCATGAGGGAAATAAAAAGGTAAAGAGTGCCAAACTTCAAATATATAGAGCCCAGTTTGAAAATTTAAAAATGAATGATGATGAAGATATTGGCAGCTTCTTCTTAAAATTTGCAGAAATTGTTAACAATATGAAAGATCTTGGAGAAACCATGCCAGAAAGTATAGTTGTGCAAAAGATTCTAAGATCACTCCCATCCAGTTTTAATCCCAAGGTGTCTGCAATAGAAGAGACAACTGATTGGGAGACCTTGACCATGAACCAACTACTTGGAAATCTAATAGCATATTCGATGAGGCTCCCACAGAAGAAGCCTAGTACGAGGGAAGCAGCTTTTAAAACAGAAAATAAGAAAGAAGAAAAAGAAGACATATGCTCTTGCTCTGATGAAGAAGAAGCTAAATTTGTCAAGAAACTGGATAGAGGCTCAGGTAGATACAAAGGTAAACTTCCCTTCAAATGCTTTAACTGTGGAAGAGTAGGACATTATGCTGCTAAGTGTCCTCACAAGAAAGTAAGGAATCAGGCTCAAGAATCAGAGAAAAACACATCAAAGAACTGGAAGAAAGGAAAGAAATTCAGCAGAAAATCATTCTATGCTCAACAAGATAGCAGTACATTTGAAGACTGAGATGAATCCTCTGGAGAAGAGGGAACCTCTGAATTTTTACTGATGGCCATAGAAGATTTTGAAGGACTCTTACTAGAAGATGAAGAAGAAGAAGGGGAAGTCGACCTTGAGGGGGAGCTAAGAAGTTCTCTGGAGGATATTGACAGACTCAAACTAAAATGTAGAAAACAAAAAGAGATTCTCCTCAAATGTGTGAAAGAAGAACAAAATTCAGAATTCCTCATGCAGCTGAAGGTAAATCTTGAAGAAGCTAAGAAGATAGAAGATATGTTGCTTCAGCAAATCAAGGATAAAACTCGAGAACAAGAGAAGCTGAAAGAAGAAATTGTATGTCTGAGGAAGAAATTAGAAAGTGCTCAACAGAAAATGTATATGAACTCCTCTCAAACAACAAGCTCTGGTAAGTTGGATGAAATTTTGGATGCTCAAAGATCTCCTTTGATAAAAACTGGAATAGGCTATGAAGGAGAATCAAGTAAAAGCAAAGAAAAGTAAAACAGAAAAATTATCTTTGTAAAAGAAAAAAAGAATGATGAAGCACCTCAAATAATGCCTACAAAAGAAGAAGCAGGTAAGGAGGGAAACGGAACCCAGAAGAATCCTCAAATAACAAAGAATGAAAGAAATACTCAGACAACAGAAAAAGGTTCATATACTCCTGGGTCTGTCAAGCTTGCAAGCCATCAAAGGAGATTCTTCCCTCCTATGAAGAATGCCACCTGTTATGTCAGCCACAAGCTGGGACACATTGCTGCATATTTTCATACAAGGAGGAGTAATTCAAACCTGCAAAAGATGCAAATAGTGAAGAGACTGCCTCAAACAAGCAACTGGAGAAGACAACCTCACATAAGGTATGCAAACAGTTTCTATGGTTACTGTTTTTATTGTAAATAATTTGGCCATAAAATCATTGAATGTAGAAATTATGGACAAATATTGATTTTCAACACTTCAAGGAGGTTTATGAATCAAAGAAATTTTGTTCATACTCACAATTCTGCAAAAACTATGATCAAATGCTTTATATGCAATCAAGCTGGACATATGCCTTTCAAATGTCCTTTGAAAGAGAGTGATTCATCATCTCACAAAAGACATAAAACAAAAGGATGCCTCCAATGGAAAAAGAAGGAGAATAAGTGTGACCTAGCCCTAACTTCTCAAGACTTAAAAAGCCAGTGGTATTTGGATAGTGGCTACTCTAAACACATGACTGGAGACAGAAGCAAGTTTATAACTCTTGATGAAAAGAAATCTGGCAATGTTACTTTTGGCAATGATAAATCAGGAAAGATCAAGGGAAAAGCCTCAGTCAGCATAGAAAATGGCAGAGGAAAGGCCCAAGATGTACTATTTGTGGATGGACTGAAAGAAAATTTACCGAGTGTGAGTCAGATGTGTGACAAAGGGTGTGAAGTTCTTTTTAGAGCACAAGATTGTGTAGTCAGGTCAAGCACAACAGGAAAGACTCTGCTCAAAGGTATTTGAACAGAGAGTAATGTGTACATAGTGAAAGAGGAAGATGAAGCCTGCCACCTTAGCAAACTTGAGGAGTCATGGTTATGGCATAGGAGATTGGGACACCTCAGTTTCGACCATATCATCAGACTGAGCAAGAAGAAAGCTGTCAGAGATATGCCAGAAATAAAAATACCTTCAAATACCATATGCAAATCTTGTCAATTGGGGAAACAGACTCGCACATCCTTTAAATATAAAGATGATCTATCAACAAGAAGACCACTCCAGCTTGTGCACATGGACCTGTGTGGACCTACTAGAACTAAGAAACCAAGTGGATAATCCTACTTCATGCTAATAATAGATGATTTCTCCAAAATGACATGGGTTGCTTTTCTCAAGAACAAATCAGAAGCACTAGAAAAGTTTAAGACATTCAAAGCATTAGCAGAAAATCAAACTAGATGCAAGCTAAAATGTATCAGATCAGATAGAGGAGGAGAATTCATAGATTATGACTTTGCAGACCTATGTAATGAACATGGAATAAAACAACAATTTACCATTGCAGGGACACCTCAGCAGAATGGAGTATCAGAGAGACAAAACAGGTCTGTACAACAAATGGCTAGAGCTATGATGCAAGAGAGTAACATTAATCAAACCTTTTGGGCAGAAGCTGTACACACAACAGTACATATTCTAAACAAAGCTCATTTAAGACCTAACAGTGACAAGACACCTTATGAGCTATGGCATGGTAAACCTGCATCAATCAAGCACTTTAGAGTCTTTGGCAGCAAGTTCTACATAAAGAACAATGATGAAAATCTGGGGAAATTTGATGCAAGAGTAGATGAAGGAATACTCTTAGGATATGCATCCAAGAGTAAAGGATACAGATGCTACAACAAGACTATTCGAAAAATTGTAGAAAGTATTGATGTAATATTTGATGAAGAACTCCCAAACAAGACAAGAGATATAGACTACAACAGCTATTTAGAAAATCATGAAGAAGAGGACCAAGATGGTGATGAAGCAAGCAAGACTTCAGAAGATACCAAACTGAACTCGAAAACCCCCTCAAGATGCACTCAAAAGAACCATCCAGAAGATCAAATCATTGGAGACAAGAGTGTAGGAGTCCAAACAAGAAGGCAACTGACAGAACAAACTGAAGAGGTATACATAGCCATGTTGTCACAAATAGAGCCAAAGAAATTTGAAGAAGTGAACAAGGACAAGTCTTGGGTGAATGCTATGAATGAAGAATTGGATCAAATTGAGAAAAACAATACTTGGGAACTAGTTCCTAGACCCACTGAGAATAATATCATTGGTTCAAAATGGGTATTCAAAAACAAAATGAATGAGCAAGGACAAGTAATCAGGAATAAAGCCAGGCTGGTCTGCAAAGGGTACTCACAAATTGAAGGACTTGATTATGAAGAAAAATTTTCCCCTGTAGCCAGAATGGAAGCTATCATAATGTTCCTGGCATTTGCATGCTACCAAGACTTCAAGGTATATCAAATGGATGTAAAGTCTACTTTTTTGAATGTAGATCTAGAAGAAGAAGTGTACATGGAACAACCAGAAGGCTTCTCATTGACAGACAAAGAAGACTATGTATGCAGAATGAAGAAGGCCCTATATGGACTGAAACAGGCTCCTCATGCTTGGTACTCAAGACTAGATAAATATTTGCAAAAACAGGGTTTTAAGAGAGGTGGAGTAGACAACAATTTATACATAAAAGCCCATGAAAATGAACTCCTGATTGTTGTCATATATGTTGATGACATTATGTTTGGAAGCAACAAAGATGAACTAGAAAAAGGGTTTGCTGATGAGATGAAAACAGAGTTTGAAATATCTATGATTGGAGAACTCAGTTTCTACTTAGGACTGCAAATTCAGTAAAAGAACACAGGCACATTCATCTCTCAAGAAAAATACTTAAAAGAAATGCTGAAAAAATTCAAAATGGAGGACTGCAAACCTGTGAAAACCCCCATGATCACGGGATGCAAGCTGTGTGCTGATGATGGGACTGTAGATGTAGATCAAAAACTCTACATATCCATGATAGGAAGCTTGCTGTATCTGATAGCATCAAGACCAGACATCATGCTAGCAGTAGGACTAGTGGCAAGATATCAAGCAGCACCTAAACAAAACCATCTTCTGGCAGTAAAAAGAATACTCAGATATCTACAAGGAACAATACAGTATGGACTTTGGTATCCTAAAGGCAAAAGCTTCACTTTAACAACATACACAGATGCAGATTGGGCCAGTTGGGTTGATGACAGGAAAAGTACAAGTGGAGGTGCTTTCTATCTAGGAGAAAGTCTGGTGGCATGGTTAAGCAAGAAACAAACATCCATCTCTCTGTCTACAGCTGAAGCAGAATATATAGCAGCAACAACATGTTGTACACAAGTCATGTGGATGAAGCAAACTCTTCAAGACATGAAGGTAAGCATTGATGAACCTATCTCAATCAAATGTGATAATACAAGTGCTATAAGTATATCTAAAATCCTGTACTTCACTCAAAAACTAAACATATTCCAATCAAGTATCATTTCCTCCGAGAACAAGTGGCTCAGAAGATAGTAAAGCTGGAATATGTACCAACAAAAGAACAGACAACAGATATATTTACCAAACCTCTTGCTAGAGAACCATTTCAATATTTGAGAGATAAAATAGGGGTAGTATCTGCAGATGCTACTCTCTAATATAAAGAGAAAGCACAATTTCAGGGGGAGAACAAAAACGAAAATATCATTCCAGGGGGAGAACAACCAGCAAGAAAAGCATGAATCAGGTCCTCAGGATCAAAGGTTTAAGACAAAATAACACCAAGTTATTATCCTAGAGTTATCTGCATTATTCAAGCATCAAAAGGTCAATTACAAAGAAAAAGGATCAGTATTGTGTTCTGAAACATTATATTAAGAATCTAAAACATAAAAGACGAGTAGTGATTATCATTTGAAGCCTATCAACATTTTAGTTGCTGAATCCAATCATACATCTCTGACTAGATAAAGCTGATACAATGTATTCTATGAAGTACCATTATTCTCACTTTTAGCTCTATACAAGTGAAAGAACTATATCAATTTACAGTGTATATTCAAAGTTGATAATCCTCAAAGTGTTCTCTCAACATGTCTTATACATCACTATGGAGCAGCATGGTACAAAGTCAACAGAAGAGGGCCTAAACATAACTCAGAGAGAGGAAATGCAAAAAGAAACCCTTTGCCATTGATGACAAAGGGGGAGGAAAAGCAAAAGGAGAGGTTTTGCCATCAATGCCAAAGGGCGAGACTGTTGGAAATGTTGTCATTGATGGCAAAAGAGATGGCAAAGGAGGAACACCTGAGGCAGCAACAAGCAAAGAAAGCAGCAAAGCAGTAAGATGTAGAGAGGGTCGAGCAGTAGAGACAGGTTCATTTAAAGAAGCAGAGGCAACAAAAGGAGAATTAAGGAGTAGCATCAGTCAAGGAGCAGATGAAATGAAAGAGAGAGCGTAAGACAAATAGCTACAGAGACAGAGCTGTTATCATGGCAATAAAGATAGCAAAGAAGCAAATGAAGGAAATAAAGGAGACATGCAGAGGCAGAGGAAGCGAATATAATAAGAGACAGAACCATTATCAGAGGCAGAGGCAGAGGCAGAACAACAGAAGTAGCAGAGGCAGTGCCAGGACAGAGCCGTTATAAAATTCCAAGCCGGGTGTTATTTATCGATAATACAGTGAAGTTATCCATAACACTAACGGAGCAAAAACACGACGATGTTAAAGTAAATAGAGGTGGAACCAGAATTAGATGTGCAGTGGTAATGGAGCTGTGTGTTATACATATCATAGGGCCACTTATAAAAGACCAGAACCCAGAGTAAAATTTTTGGACCGGAACCTAGAGTGGAGAACAGAACCTTGCGAGAGGAACAGTGACGTGGTTTAGAGTGAACAGGAAAGGCCGTAAGTAGAATTCATCGCACCGCCTATCGACCATAAGTGGTATTTCCCAGAGGAGGAGCGATTCCATACAGGAATCGACACATGGCCTGTGGACCCATTCCAAAACTGCTTGTTAAACTGTGCCATCGCGCGTTAACATTCTGCGTTGGAAGCCGTGCGAAATGGACAGGAGCCGTTGATTTGGAAACGGGCCATCGGACGACGATCACGCATTGAACATGCCTGGAGTTTAACGAAGGTGTGCGAAGGTTAGAAAAGGTACGATTCAACCGTATTGACCCCACGTTGGCAATGTGTTGTGGGTGTGTGGGCCCAAATCAAATATATATTAAGGTTTATGAATTAATAAGGACGAAGGTGTGACCATATATTGATATATATTAAGGTTGCGAGTTAATAAAAGAATGCCGAGTATTTTTGGACTCTGGTATAACATTTCCGGATTAATTCAAGCTTGCCCAGATTTAAAATCAACTATTATATAACTACAATGAACAGGGAACTGCATACAGGAGAAAACGAAAAAGAGAGTAAGGTTGGATGAATGTGTAAGGAAAAGAAAAGAAGAGGAGAGCATGTAGAGATGAAAGTTCGTGAACAAGAAAATTCCAGGGATTCAAAAGTGAATTGGACAAGTGAAAAGCTCAGAAAACTGGGGAATGTGCAGGAGACAGTGAGTAGAAGAAGGCAGAACAGTCACTCAACAACAGTAGAAAAGACAAATCCAATAAAGCCAAAATCCAGAAAAGGAGTTGAGTGCAATTGATGTATAACTGAAAAATGTAAATGTTGTAATTATTTTTATTGTTTGTGATGCAAATGCAAGTATCCTAAGGAAAAGACAAAATCCCACTGTAGCATGGAAATTTGTACATATTGTAGTAATTCTAAAAATGAGTTGGAAAAAGGAATAAGAAGACAGAAGCCAAAGAGTCATGACTGTTCACTTCAAATTCCTTGTGAAATACAAACAGTCATGTGAGAATTTCTATATATAATACCAATTTTGATAAGCTCAAGAGGGAGAGAGAGAGAGAAAATATAGAGAATGCAGAATATAGAAGAATAAGGAAGAGAAGATTAAGAGAAGAAGAGCAGAAAAGAGAAGCTACAGAACAGAGCTGATATCTGAAGTAAATCAGCAAACATTCAATTTGATAAATTGAGGATGTTGGAGCTTCCCTATCAAGTTGCAGCTTGATAGCTGTTAGTTGTAGCTAAATGAGGTTGAAGCCTCCTGTAGGTTGGTGCCTGCAGAAAATTGAAGGGAGTTGGTGCTTCCTTGCAAGTTGTAGCTTGCAGAATTGAGGTTGGATCCTCCTGTAGGTTGGTGCCTGCAGAAAAATAGTGGTGAGAGGGAGTTGGAGCTTGCCTTTGCATCACAACAATAATAAGATGTGGTTTTCTCCCTTTATGGGTTTCCACTTATATCTGGTGTCTCTGTGTATGATATTTATGTATTGATCTGATATGTATCATCTGCTTAATACCTGCTTCTGTCATATTAAGTCTACTGTTATATTATACTAATACCTACTGCTTACATTCTAAGATTACTCACACATTAAATTGGATATGAAATGAAGGTGTAAATAAGTTTAATGAAAAGTTTTTAAAGATTAGGAAGGTGTTAAACTGATTCAATTTCCTCTCGCCTTAACTAAAGGTTCAACAATATATATATACACAATACATACACAATCACAAAGAAATGTGTGAATATGCACAAAAATGAATTTGAAAGTGTGTACAAGCACAAAAATTGGAAAATATACAAGACAAAGGATCGGGCTGGGCAACAGGATAGTTACCCGACAAATGCCAGGAAAAGACAAAGCTAGAAAAGCCAAAAGCTAGAAAATGGGCCGAGTAAAATTGTTTTTATGTAACCGAAAATGTGAATGTTGTAATTGATTTTTATTTTTTTTCATGCATTGGCAAGTCTCCGTAAGAAAAACAAAATCCCACCGTAACATTAAAATTAGCACATACAAATATATTTTTCTCGAGTGAGTCGTGGAAAAGAAATGAGAAGGCGTAAGACTAATAGGTATGGGCCATTCTCATTTCGAATTCCTAGTAGAATACGAACAACCATGAAGCTATTTTGTATAAAACAGGGTAATATCCAAGGGGAGAAGGTTACAAAAACAGAGTGAGAGAAGAAGAGAGTGTGCAACAGAATTGAAGAGAGTTGAAGAAAATAAAAAAGGTGCAAGAGGTTAGAGAGAGAGAGGTTGAAGAATTCGAAATTGAGGCAGAAAAGTTAAGAAGAAGGAGGAGCAGAACGAGATGCAGTGAAAAGTTAGAGAATGTAGAAATGAAGCAGTGAGGCAGAGAAGAAGGAGGAGCTGATAGTGAATCTGAGAAGATACAAAAATGATATAAGGCAGATATGAAGACTGATGCATAGTATTGAAGATGGTACAAAACAGAGCTGATATCCAAGGTAAATCAACAAGTGTTTTTCTTTTGAAAGAGTAAGGAAGCTGGAGCTTCCCTATCAAGTTGTAGCTTGATAGATGTCAGTTGTAGCTGACTGAGGTTGGAGCCTTCTGTAGGTTGGTGCCTGTAGAAAATAGATGGGATTTGGTGCTTCCATATCAAGTTGTAGCTTGATAAAATGTCAGTTGTAGCTGACTGAGGTTGGAGCCTCCTGTAGGTTGGTGCCTGCAGAAAATTGATGGGAGTTGGAGCTTCCTTGAAATTTGTAGCTTGCATAATTGAGGTAGGAGCCTCCTGTAGGTCGGTGCCTACAGAAAATCAGTGGTGAGAGGGAGTTGGATCTTGCCTTTGCATCACAACAATAATAAGATGTGGTTTTCTCCCTTTATGGGTTTCCACTTATATCAGATGTCTCTGTGCATGATGTTTATGTTGATATGTTTTGACCATCTTATTAATACTTGTTGTTCTTATATTAAATCATATAGAATACATTATATTAATACTTTCTGCTCACATTATAAGATTGCTCACATATTAAGTTGATCATGAAATGAAGGTGTAAATAAGTTTTAAGGGAAAAGTTTTAAAAGTCCATGAATGTGTTAAACTGATTCACCCCCCCCTCTCAGTTTAACTAAGGGTTCAACACTTTGAAATTTGAAAATGGATTTGAATGCACTTCTAAATAACTTATATCATATTGTAAATAATAAGGTATTAAGAGCGAGATCATTATTCCCTACAACCCCGAACAAAATGGTCTAGTAGCATAAAGGAAAAATAGAACCATTGAAAAATTCATAAGGACTATGATATTTGATCAAGATCTATCAATATTTCTATGGGGAGAAGCATCCATGACAACAATATACATACAAAACATAAGCCCTCATAGAATCCTTGATAATATGACATCAGAAAAAGCATTCACAGGGAAGAATCCATGTGTATACCATCTCTGAATATTTGGGTTTCCCACATACATTCATGTTCCAAAAGAAAATAGAAATAAGTTAGACTCTACAAGTATAAAAGGTATTGGTTATAGCATTTCATCAAAGGTTTATATAATCTACATCAAAGAAGGAAGACAAATCGAAATTAGCGGGGATGTTATATTGTATGAAAACCATGCCTACAAAAGATCTAAGGATATACCAATTGAATCTGATGAAGAAGATGTACGTCTATTTTAAGAAGAAGAGAAACATGAAAAGACACATACAAACCAAGAAGAAGAAGAAGGACCAAGTGAGCCTATTCAACCTATAATCATTCCCAAAAAAAAGAAGGGGCCAAATTGGTTCAAAGCTACACTTGAATATGCCAAAAGACATGGAGCAACTAAAGGAACTTTCAAAGAAAGAAAAAGATCGAAGAGATACTCAGGATATGTAGAGTATATGAAAAATTTAATCAAAGCATAACCAACTACCTTTGAATAAGCGCTCATCAAGAAGAATGGAGTTTGGGAAATCATTCTTAAACCTAGTGAAAAATCTGTTGTCACTTCCAAATCGATTTAAAAAATCAAACTTGTTGTCGATGTGAGTATAGAAAAATAAAAAGAAACATTTTTTGCAACAGTTCTATCTAAAAACGAAGGAATAGATTATGAAGATATATTTGCTCCCACTCCGAGGTACACTACTATTAGATCTTTGGTTTCGCTGCTATGGGATGGAATATCCATCAAAGAGATAATAAAAAAAAATTTCTAAATGGAATCATTGATGAAGAAGTATGTATTGAACAATCATAAGGCTTTGATATAAATAACATGGATACTCATGTTTGCAGACTAAAGAAAGTTCTATATGGCTTAAAGCAAGCTCCTAGGGCTTGGTATGCACAGATGGGTTCATATATTTTAAGGATGGGGTTCGTCAAAAGTTTAGTTGATGCAAACCTCTACATCAAGATAGTGAAGAATGAACCATTTACTATTCTCTCATATGTGGATAATTTATTTATTGCAGGAGTGGAGCACTGAATTCTAGAATGCAAGAAAATATTGGCAGAAGAATTTGAAATCAAAGATATGGGGTTCATGCATTACTATTTGGGCTTGGATTTTTGGAAGAAATCCGATGAGATATATTTTGGTCAAGGAAAGTACATAATCATGATGTTACAAAAGTTTGGTATCATGGATTCCACGCCTATGACTACTTCCATGATAAAAAATCTCAAAAAGTTGAGAAGCTATGACTCTAGTCTCGTTGATTCTACAATCTATCGTAAGTTGGTGTGATATTTGATGTAATTGGTAAATAATAGACCTGGCATATGCTTTGGTGTAAACATTCTTAGTCAATTTTAGTCAGAGCCTTGTCATGACCATTAGATAGTTTCCAAGCATATCTTGAGATAACTACGTGGAAAAATTCATCACTGCCTAAAGTATGATGGAAAGGAAATTAATTAACAAGTTTCAGTGATTCTAATTGGGGTGGTAGTTATACTTATGGAAAAGAACTATCGATGGCTATTTTAGTTTGAGATATGCAATGATTTCATGGATGAGTAGAAAATTGTAATAGCCCTGGTTAAAAATCCATGTAAAAAAATATAATACCAAGGTCATTGGACGCATATTCCAAGTTTAATGGTTGGAAAAACATCCTAGTGGGTGTTTGTTTTGTTTATTAAGGCTATGGAAATGGGCAAAGGCAATGGCTAAGGCTTTGGAAAAGAAAAGTGGCATTTATTGGAATTTATTTATGAAAATAATGGAAATTAGGAGAAAAGGGAGGTGAAAGGTCACAGGTTGCATGTGAGGAGGAAAATGAAGGAAAATAATGGAAAATGAAGAAATTAGAGGCCTCATTGATAAAAAGGCTTCTAAGTATCCGTTGGGAAGATTTTTCTCAGGATTTTGATCAGTGAAGTTTTGGAGTTCTCATTATTCTCTCTCTATATATCATACTCTTGGGTACTTAAAGTTTTCTTGGAGCACTCTTGGAGAGTGTCGCATAGTTGGAGATTTTAGGAAAGAAGGCAAAGGAAGAGAAGGAGAGCACAAGAGGTCATCGGGATCAACAACTACAACATATTATGTTTGGAGGTACCAAGTTGTATGTATGTTTCCTCAATAGTTTTGGCATGCATGGCATATGTATGTGGTTTCTTGGTCATGATATGTCATTGGCATGGAGGATTTCCTAGATTAACAATGGATTTTCCTACCCTTGCCATTTCTTGGATAACCATGGTGTTGTGGGTTCATTTCATTGCTTTTTTTTTTGGTTGGTTCTCATGTGATTTTGGTTGTGGGTTGAGTTATTAGTTCTTGGAAGCCTTGGTTGGGCAAATACTCTGGAAGCCTTGTAACAACTTGGGTTGAGTTACTAGTCCTGGAAGCACTGGTTGGAAAAACGCTCTTGAAGCCCTTGGTCAGTTTAGTTACTAGCCCTGGAGGCCTGATCTGAATATGGTCTAACTTGTTAATACTATGCAAGCTCCCTCATCAGTATTAAAAATGTGTTCTTAGGTGCATAGGAAATTTACTCAACCTTCATATTATCACAAGTATTTATTTTTGGTGTCTTTCAATATATAATTCCATGAGAATATTATAGACATTCAACCATTAAGCACATGGAAGGAAAATACATCATACAAAAAAACACAAGCCATTTTATGGAGGAGCTCACCCTGCCTGGGCTACATCTCCTTGAATCAACTCTAAGGCATGATTCATTGTTATTATGCTCCAAATTCAAAATGATGAGTACATCAATGTGTTGATCTGAAATGGTAAGTTTATCCTAAAAAGAAACAACTCCTATCAAGTCCTTTTACCATACACTTACTATGACCAACTCATGGGCATCTTACCAAGATCCCTTACTCAAATATGAAAGAGCATAAAATTTGTACGTCAATAACTGTAAGTACATCAACAATATTTTTCTCTAAAACACATAAAGAGAAAAGATGAGAAAAATGCTACAACACTACATCAAAGGTTGTTTCTGCAAACATATGGAGGTTGTAATATCCCTGCAAGATCATCTCCATCTCAAAATCCTCTAAGAACTGGCTCAATATTTGAATGATACATACACCCTCCTGGTTCAACATGCAATTTGAAATTGAATATTTTCTCTAAATAGAAAACAAAAGTTGTCAATGGATTCAGAGCATCCATAAATCCATTAGCCTCTTCTGGTTCTTCAGTTGCTCTACAGGTCCTCTAGGCATGGCGTCCTCTCCTAGTGGCCCTTGGCATATTTTATCTTCAAGTGGGAAAAACACCATCAAGAAGTGCTTCTATGCCTCTGAAACCTATTCCAATGGATTCCTAGCATGCCAAAATGCTAAGAATGACTTTTCCTTAGCCGAATTTGGTCGAATATTTCTCAATATAGGCCTCATTTACTCTAGGCCTAGAAATATTTCACTAAAACTAGAAGACTACTAGTTAATTCCACTAAAAGTGGAAGTGTTGCCAAAATTGGCGCGCTCCACTAAACATGCCACCAGTTTAACTCACAGTTAATTAATAGTTAACCATGATTACTACCAGTGATTATAGCTAATGGCGCTCTTAACATGGCTTCATCCTCTTGTATGTACTACAAGCCATATCCCAATTTGCCTCTAAGATAATACTGTGTATGCCCTTTGCCTTCGAGAAGAGCAGTGAGGCTAACCATAACTAATCTGCAGTTACTGACATAGCATATATCGGGTCATGTATTGACCGAGATACATAAACAACCTGGCTAATCGATAAATAGTGGCATCCACCTCGCCAAGTAGTATCCTCCTTCTTCCAACCTCCCGGGGAAAGAGGAATATCCAACGACTGACCATGCATGTGAACTCTCCCAGTATCTCGAACATACTTACCTTTGAACAAGCTTGATCCATGCTGCTTGTACCCCGATTTCCAATCCCCACAGAAGTAATGAAGAAGGAGGCTGACTCCTTCATCTCAAACTCTCGTGCAAGATCCTCTTTGCATGAAAGTATCAACTGCTCGTCGCCAGTCAAAATCAGATCATCTACATACAGTACGATGATCAACAGCTTCCCCTCCACCACAATCTGGTACAGGTTTGGATCCGCCTCACTCTTGGAGAATCCAAGCCCGGTGAAGTAGCTGTCTATCCGCGTGTACCAAGCACGAGGTGCTTGCTTCAGCCCGTACAGTGCTCTCTTGAGTCGGCACACATGCGACTCACTGCTGAAGATCTCAAAACCTTCAGGCTGCTCTATGTACACCTCCTCCTCAATGAATCCATTGAGGAACGCAGTCTTCACATCCATCTGATGGATGTGCCATCCCATCTGCGCTGAGAGAGCTAGGATCGTCCGTATGGAAGAGTACCTTGCGACAGGTGCAAAGGTCTCCTCATAATCGATCCCCTCAATCTGTGAGAAGCCACGGGCAACAAATATTTCCTTGTACTTCTCCACACTCCCGTCAGCCGCCTGCTTCACTTTGTAGATCCATCGCGAACCCACCACTGATTTCCCCTCCGGTCGCGGGACAATCTCCCATGCACTGTTTCTGACAATAGAATCATACTCTTCCACCATGGCATCTACCCATGCGAGGTCCTCCACAGCTTCCTCGAAAGAGGATGGCTCTGTCACGACACATTTGCTCACAAGAGCCATGTATCCAGTGTACCGGTCCGGTGACTGTCTCTGTCTGCGCTGTGTTGTAGGTGGTCCTACAACCTTCTCTGCATCTTGAGCCAGTCGCTCAGCTTCTGTAGTGCGCTTGCACCCTCTGATGGTTGGCACTGCATGAGTGGTCTCTTCCACTCCATGAACTTCCTCTTGTGGCTGATCCACATCCGGAAGCTCATCCTTAGGAACTAATAGCTCCTCATCTGCATGTAAGTGTGGCTCCCTCTGAAGCGAACACTGCATGGCTTTCTCCTCCTGAAATTTGATATCCCGTCGCACAACAGTCTTGCGACTGTCTGGAAAATACACATGATAGTTGTGGGGCGTATCATTGTACCCCACAAATATCCCAACCTCTGTGGTCGGATCCAGCTTCTTTTTGGCGTCCTTTGTCACATGAAAGTAGATAGGTGAACCAAAAATCCTCAAATGGGAAATATCAGATCTCTTACCAGAAAACGCCTCCTGCGGTGTACTCATGCCAAGTATCTTGTGAGGACAACGGTTCTGCACATATATTGCAGTATTGCATGCCTCAGCCCACAAGTGAAGGGGTAGGCCCTAATCATGCAACATCGCCCGTGTAGCACCCACGATCGTTCTGTTCTTCCGCTCACCAACCCCGTTCTGCTGTGGGTTATGGGGTGCGATGAGCTCTCTCTGAATCCCTTTTGTGCTGCAAAAGTCCTTGAATTCAGCCGAGATGAATTCACCACCATTTTTGCTTCTAAGAGCCTTCACATGCTTCCCAGATTCCTACTCAACCAGCGCCTTGAACTCACAGAACTTTGAGTATGTCTCTCTCTTCTTCTGCATGAAGAAGATCCAGCATTTCCAAGAGAAATCATCAACAAAGATCACATAGTGCTTGTGCTTTGCTGTCGAAGCTACTGAGAAAGGTCCACACACGTTTGTGTGAACTCTCTCAAGGATCGTCGTGGCGTGACTATCCTTCTCTTGAAAGGTGGCTTTCAAAAATTTTCCTAAGGTACACCCCTTGCACTGATCTGACTACACAAGAGTGCCCTTAGGAAGCCCAGTAGAAATCTACTGCAGTATCTTCAAAGCTCCATGGTGAAGGTGGCCCAATCTCCAGTGCCACTGCTCGCCATCATCCCGGCTCACCACTCCTTCCGCCTTTCATGCCATTGTTGCGCAGCCATCTACTTGCAACTGATAAAGGTTCTTGACTCGAACCCCTATCTTCCGGGTCTCTCCGGTTGTCTTGCTAGCAGCAGGAAAGCTTTCCTTTCTTTGAAGACCACATCATACCCCTTGTAGTCTAACATTGCCACGAGATAAGATTCTTCTTCAATCCTGGAACATGCATCACTTTCTTCAATACGAAGGGTTTACCAGACTCCCTCTCAAAGGAAATGGTACCGATACTGGTCGCACTGTATCTACCATCATCGCCCATCTCGATGTGCACTCCAAGATCTTTCTCATCCAGATCTGAAAACAGATCTCGATCTCTAGTCATGTGAAAAGACGCACCACTGTCCAAGAACCATACTGATCCCATCACACTTGAGACCAAGCATGCGATCAGCGAAAAATCCAGCTCAAACTGCGAGGCTAAGGCCTCTCCAGCTGCAGATCCAGCAGCCTGCTTATTTTTCTTCTTCTACGGACAATTTGTGGCATAATGTCCGTGTTGGTGACAGTGAAAGCACTTCACCTTGGACATGTCCTGCTTCTTGCCTTTCGCACCGGAATGAGAAGATTTCTTGCTCTTCCCCTTCTTTGCTTTGGCAGCCAAAGCGCAATTTTCTTCATCAGATGCCTTTGATGAAGATCCGTCCCTGGTATTCCGCCTTATCTCCTCTTGCACAAGATCTGACCAAAGTCGCTCCCATCCTGGCAATTTCTCCCGACCATTGACAGAATCCTGATAGGCATGAAAACTCTTCGGAAGACCAAGGAGAGCCAAGCTCACCAATTCCTCATCATCAACAGCCACCCCCACACTTCCCAACTCATCCCTGCATTGGATGAACTTCGTGAGGTACTTCGGCATACTATCGCCTTTCTCCATCTTTATGTGTCTGAGTTTATCCTTGAGTGCCAACTTCCTCTGGTCGCTCTTGCTTTGGAAAAAATATGTCAACACTTTCCACATCAAGTATGGAGAAGCTTTTCCATGCATTTTGGATACAATGTGATCCTTCACACCCTCCAACAGAATCCTTCGACATTTTACCATCTTCTTTTTCCAAGCCTCAACTTGAGCAGCATCAGTAGGCTTTGGGATCTCAGCTTCTATGAACTCCTTCAGCTAGTTATCATCTAATACTGCCTCCATCCTGTCCTTCCATGCAACATAATTCAAACTACCCTCAAGGGCATATTCCAGTCGCAATCCGTTGAAAGACATTTCAACTCTAGCACCAAGAAAACTACTGCAAATTTCAAATTCAAAATTCTGCTGCAAATTCGAATTTCAAGATCAAAACTCAGCTGCTTCTGGATCTGTGAGAACAAAGTATTTCTAGCACAGAGATCAAATGTAAGGGCATTTACTGGATATATCACCTTTCAAAGAAAGGATGGATCCAGAGGCTACCTGGCCCGTTACAGACTCTGTCTACTGAAATAATTGTAATCACTGTAATAGATCCGATGATCAATCTCACTCTGATACCATGTAGAAATTTGAATAATTTTCTGAATTATTCACCGAGATTATCCTGATTACACACTATTTAAGCTTCATGCATAATACATAACCTCTTCTACAATTGATCATCAATATGCGGAAATAGAAAGCAGTCGCATGTGCTCATTAAAACATAATCAAGCACACATATCAACACAGGATGTAATGGGGAAAGCAATAGCTGAAAACCCCCAAATATATATATATTATTATGATAGAGAACATGTAACAATACATAGCACAAAGCTCTCACAGCTCTCAGCACTATCTCACAAAAGTTACACACAAACTAGCTCAGATTTGAACAAGTCACAGGTTCAAATCTCCTCCACAAGTCTGCCTGCCTCTACTACGCAATCCAAGTTGATTAATGATGAGATCCAAGTTCTAATCCCACTAGCTCCAACTGCACAATCCTCATTGGCAATATCCATCAATGTGTGTGCAAATCTCATGCACATCCAATAGTCACAACTGATAGTAGACTCACCCTTTTACCCACCTCTAACACTGGTCTCCACTGAACTGTCCATGCATTGCAGTTAAATGATGTGTTCTTTAGTTGAATTATGAGTTAATAATTAGTGAATTAATTATTAATTAATTCAAACCACTCATCACCTGTGTATTTTTCAGTTAGACTAAATACAACTAGTTCAACTAAGTTAAACAGAACACAAATCCACCAACTGTCTCATCAACTCCACCAAAATCTGCCACTTGAGTCCTAACTGAAGTCAACCATGCAATAGCTCAACTAACCCTTAGGAAACGCGTATTTCCTTTTGTCAGCTGCATGTGCCACATCCAAGCATCAAACTGAAGTGCTCCAAGAGGATAAGATAATGTTTATAGTCTAAATATTATTAAGGGTTAATAATATTTGACTGTTCTATTTTTAGCCCGGTAGTCTAAAAATAGATTCCGCCCAATGTCTAAAAATAGAGGTCCATCTATTTTTACCAACTCTACCAATCATCCATAAATAGCATCCTGCAACTCATAGACCATGATCCATATGTCTAAAAATAGACATAGTCTAAAAATAGACTTTGCGCCAAAAATAGCCTGCGGGCCCACTTAGTGAAGGCAACTTCATTTCACTAAGCTCCATCATCTTGTTGCATTTTCAACACTCCCTCTCAACAAGATATGGATTATATGCAGCCCCTATCCTGCCTCTGTGGTATTCAAATTTGCTCCTGGTGAGCGCCTTCGTCAAGATGTCAGCATCTTGATCCTCCGTAGGAATATATGAAAGTAACATGATTCTTCGCTGCACACAATCTCTGATATGGATGTACCTGATGTCGATGTGTTTGGATCTATCATGAAATACTGGATTAGCCGAGAGTTTAATGCAACTTTGGTTATCACAATAAATCACAGTAGGCTCCAAGTGCGAACTAAACAACCCGACTAGGATCTTCCTCATCCATATGTCCTCGCATGCAGCCAAGCTTGCTTCCATATACTCAGCCTCTGCTGAACTGAGTGCCACGGATCTCTGCTTCCTGCTATACCAAGAAACTGCTGTCGACCTGTTACACAGTAATTTGTCACCGTCCCTACCATTCCCCGTCCCGCATAATGGAGGACCCATTTTGTGACCTGTGAACATTTTCATGCCTTGAAATCATCATCAATGCATTCCTCTAAGCATGAGCTTCAATTTCCCTAAAGACATCTCCTTGCAAAAAATCATGAAAACATCTCCTTTTGCATTGGCACGGGTATACAGTTCATCACTCACGCCAATGGGGAAAATCCTACAAAGAAGCACTTGCGGCTTGGCGCTGTCCAGTACTTGGTCAGCGCGCGGCCAATTTGAAGTTGTGTTTCAACAAACTCAGAAACCATTGCCTATCTTGAGTTGGGAGGTTTGGCTGCGGGAGTTCCATGGAAGGGAAGTGGTTTACCACCTCTCATGGAACCTTCCTTGATGATAGGGATAATCCTACAATAATAGGGATCCCAACTCCCTCCTTCCCCATCTATAAAAGCTTGCCTATTGCCATTGCAAGCTAGTCTGGAAGTGCCTAAGCTTTGAATCTCCAAATTCCCAAGAGCCTTTGTGCTGTAAGAGCCCTCTTTCTTCCCTTAAGGCCGACTCAAGTAAGGAGACTATCGTCGAGAGACTCTAGAGAGGTTTTCCCTTTCCCTGGAGAGCTTTGCAAGACGTGAACGACTGGGGACCCTTCCGAAGGAGACCGTGGCGTCATAACATTGGTTGTACTCTCTTTCGATTGTTATTTAATGAATGACTACTGGTTATGGTTCCACTCTGTTTTTTTCTTATGTTAATATGAGTTATATCCTTTCTGACTGATATATAGTTGCGTATTCTGGATTTTATGCTTTTATTCATGTTGTTCTTTTCATGTGCAGGTGTCCATTCACGGAGATCGTGGGGATCGTGATCTGCCGAAGCTGAGGAACGGGAACGCTGTCTCTTCTACGAATCATAGCACTGGACTCCAGGTTGGCCTCCATCATTGGCTTATTTATTCACAATTAGGAACTTGCGCTGTAGCATTTGATGATTGTTGCTAGACCCCTGCTGGGCTAGTAGGGATCGCCTCTGTTCGCAGAGGGGATTTGCCTCCTCAACACGACCCGATACTGAAGATCCCTCCAGATGTGCTCTTTTTGTCCGTTGGGCTCCCTACCCAATCTGCATCCGTGAAGCCACATAGCTTCACCTCATCTTCCTGTCTGTACCACAAGCCATATCCCGATGTGCCTCTAAGATAACGCAATACATGCTTGCCTGCCTTCCAGAAGAGCTTAGTAGGCTTAACCATAGCTTGCGAAAGCTAGTTAACAGCATAGCATATATCGGGTCGTGTATTGACCAGATACATAAGCGACCCCACCAACTGTCGATAAACAGTGGCATCCACTACCTCCACCGAAGTAGCATCCTCCTTGCTCCAACCTCCAGGAAGAGGAGTATCAACAGGCTTGTAGCCATGCATGTTGAACTTCTCTAGTATCTCCCGGGCATACTTACCCTGAGAAACAAACATTCCATCACTACGCTGCTAGATTTCCAATCCCAAGAAATAATGAAGGAGGCCCAAGTCCTTCATCTCAAACTCTCTTGCAAGATCCTCCTTGCATGAAAGTATCAACAAGTCATCACCCGTCAAAATCAGATCATCTACATACAGTACAATGATCAGCAACTTCCCCTCCACCACAATCTGGTACAGGTTAGGATTCGCCTCACTCTTGGAGAATCCAAGTTCGGTGAAATAACTATCTATCCATGTGTACCAAGCACGAGGTGCTTGTTTCAACCCATACAGTGCTCTCTTGAGTCTGCACACATGCGACTCACTGCTGAAGATCTCAAAACCTTCGGGCTGCTCTATGTACACCTCCTCCTCAATGAATCCATTGAGGAACGCAGTCTTCACATCCATCTGATGGATGTGCCACCCCATCTGCGCTGAGAGAGCTAGGATCGTCCGTATGGAAGAGTACCTTGCGACAGGTGCAAAGGTCTCCTCATAATCGATCCCCTCGATCTATGAGAAGCCACGGGCAAAAAATCTTGCCTTGTACTTCTCCACACTCCCGTCAGCCGCCTGCTTCACTTTGTAGATCCATCGCGAACCCACCACTGATTTCCCCTCCGGTCGCGGGACAATCTCCCATGCACTGTTTCTGACAATAGAATCATACTCTTCCACCATGGCATCTACCCATGCGGGGTCCTCCACAGCTTCCTCGAAAGAGGATGGCTCTATCACGACACATTTGCTCATAAGAGCCATGTATCTAGTGTACCAATCCGGTGACTGTCTCTATCTGCGCTGTGCTGTAGGTGGTCCTACAACCTTCTCTGCATCTCGAGCCAGTCGCTCAGCTTCTGTAGTGCGCTTGCGCCCTCTGATGGTTGGCGTTGCATGAGTGGTCTCTTCCACTCCATGAACTTCCTCTTGTGGCTGATCCACATCTGGAAGCTCATCCTTAGGAACTAATAGCTCCTCATCTGCATGCAAGTGTGGCTCCCTCTCAAGCGAACACTTCATGGCTTTCTCCTCCTGAAATTTGATATCCCGTCGCACAACAATCTTGCGACTGTCTGGAAAATACACACGATAGTTGTGGGGCATATCAGTGTACCCCACAAATATCCCAACCTCTGCGGTCAGATCCAGCTTCTTTCTGGCGTCCTTCGTCACATGTAAGTAGATAGGTGAACCAAAAATCCTCAAATGGGAAATATCAGGTCTCTTACCAGAAAACGCCTCCTCTGGTGTACTCATGCCAAGTATCTTGTGAGGACAACGGTTCTACACATATACTGCAGTATTGCATGCCTCAGCCCACAAGTGAAGGGGTAGGCCCTGATCATGCAACATTGCCCGTGCAGCACACACGATCATTCTGTTCTTCCGCTCACCAACCCCGTTCTGCTGTGGGTTATGGGGTGCGATGAGCTCTCTCCAAATCCCTTCTGTGCTGCAAAATTCCTTGAATTCAGCCGAGATGAATTCACCACCATTATCGCTTCTAAGAGCCTTCACATGCTTCCCCGATTCCTTCTCAACCAGTGCCTTGAACTCACAGAACTTTGAGTATGTCTCGCTCTTCTTCTGCATGAAGAAGATCTAGCATTTCCAAGAGAAATCATCAGCAAAGATCACATAGTACTTGTGCTTTGCTGTCGAAGCTACTGAGAAAGGTCCACACACGTCTGTGTGAACTCTCTCAAGGATCGTCGTGGCGCGACTATCCTTCTCGTGAAAGGTGTCTTTCAAAAAATATCCTAAGGTACACCCCTTGCACTGATCTGACTACGCAAGAGTGCCCTTAGGAAGCCTAGTAGAAATCTACTGCAGTATCTTCAAAGCTCCATGGTGAAGGTGGCCCAATCTCCGGTGCGACAGCTCACCATCATCCCGGCTCACCACTCCTTCTGCCTTGCATGCCATTGTTGCGCAGCCATCTACTTGCAACTGATAAAGGTTCTTGACTTGAACCCCTATCTTCCAGGTCTCTCCAGTTGTCTTACTGCACAGGAAAGCTTTTCCTTCGCTGAAGACCACATCATACCCCTTGTCTTCTAACATCGCCACAGAGATCAGATTCTTCTTCAATCCTAGAACATGCATCACTTCCTTCAATACGAAGGGTTTACCAGACTCCCTCTCAAAGGAAATGGTACCGATACCGGTAGCACTGTATCTACCATCATCGCCCATCTCGATGTGCACTCCAAGATCTTTCTCATTCAGATCTGAAAACAGATCTCGATCTCCAGTCATGTGAAAAGATGCACCACTATCCAATAACCATACTGATCCCATCACACTTGAGACCAAGCATGCGATCAGTGAAAAATATATCTCAAACTATGAGGCTAAGGCCTCTCCAGCTGCAGATCCAGCAACTTTCTTATTTTTCTTCTTCTGCAGACAATTTGTGGCATAATGTCCGTGTTGGTGACAGTGAAAGCACTTCACCTTGGACATGTCCTGCTTCTTGCCTTTCGCACCAGAATGAGAAGCTTTCTTGCTCTTCCCCTTCTTTTCTTTGGCAGCCAAAGCGCAATTTTCTTCATCAGATGCCTTTGATGAAGATCTGTTCCTGGTATTCCGCCTTATCTCCTCTTGCACAAGATCCGACCAAAGTCGCTCCCATCTTGGAAATTTCTCCTGACCATTGACAGAATCCTGATAGGCATGCGAACTCTTCGGAAGACCAAGGAGAGCCAATATCACCAATTCCTCATCATCAAAAGTCACCCCCACACTTCCCAACTCATCCCTGCATTGGATGAACTTCGTGAGGTACTTCGGCATACTGTCGCCTTTCTCCATCTTTATGTGTCTGAGTTTATCCTTGAGCGCCAACTTCCTCTGGCCGCTCTTGCTTTGGAATAAATCTGTCAACGCTTTCCACACCAAGTATGGAGAATATTTTCCATGCATGCTGGATACAATGTGATCCTTCACGCCCTCCAACAGAATCCTTCGACATTTTTCCATCTTCTTTTCCCAAGCCTCAACTTGAGCAGCATCAGTAGGCTTTGGGATCTCAGCTTCTATGAACTCCTTCAGCCTGTTATCATCTAATACCGCCTCCATCCTGTCCTTCCATGCAACATAATTCGAATTTCCCTCAAGGGCATATTCCAGTCGCAATCCGTTGAAAGACATTTCAACTCTAGCACCAAGAAAACTGCTGCAAATTTCGACTTCCAAATTCTGCTGCAAATTCGAATTCCAAGCTCAAAACTCAGCTGCTTCTGGATCTGTGAGAGAAAAGTATTTCTAGCATAGAGATCGACTGTAAGGGCATTTATTGGATATATCACCTTTCAAATAAAGGTGTTGGAAATGTTTTCATTGATGGCAAAGGAGATAGCAAAGGAAGAACACCTGAGGCAGCAACAAGGCAAAGGAGATGGCAAAGGAAGAACACCTAAGGCAACAACAAGGCAAAGGAGATGGCAAAGGAAGAACACCTGAGGCATCAAAAGGAGAATTAAGGAGTAGCATCAGTCAAGGAGCAGATGAAACAAAGAGAGCA
Organism: Pinus albicaulis; assembly: GCA_034641835.2. Classification (NCBI taxonomy): domain Eukaryota; kingdom Viridiplantae; phylum Streptophyta; class Pinopsida; order Pinales; family Pinaceae; genus Pinus; species Pinus albicaulis. The sequence goes on from CM076569.1 coordinate 610,679,118, forward strand.
TAAGACATGTAGCTGAGGAATGAGACAGAGTGATGAGGAAGAACACCTGAGGCAGCAAAAGGAGAATTAAGGAGTAGCATCAGTCAAGGAGCAGATGAAACAAAGAGAGCATAAGACAAGTAGCTGAGGAATGAGAGAGAGTGAATGAGGAACAATTATTCTAGTGGGAAGACTGTGAAGCATTGTTGGGGAGAATACATCAATTCATTCTGCAGAATTAAATCAAGATGAGGAACAGAACTCTGGTAACGTAACGGAGTTCGAAGTTGAGGAAAAGAACTCTTGAATTGAAGGCGTAGAAGATCGGAGCCTCATAGGATGTGCTACAAGTATAACAGGTGGAGTGGATTCTATATACGCAATAGAGAAAGGAGCACAAAGAAACTAAGACAACAGATATAGCAGAAAGGAAGAGACAAAGAAGTAACAAAGGCAGCAAAGGAGGCAGTGTTGAAGCAGAAACAGGCAGAGGCACAGCAAAGAACAGAGGCAGGGCAGCAAAAAGAAGCAGAGGGAGAGGCAGAGCGACAGGAGCAGCAGAGGCAGAGATAGAGCCGTTATAAAATTCCGAGAATCGCCCAAGCCGGCAGATACATTCATATGCATAATTCCGGGAATCGCACACTCCAACCGGCGTTATACATATAATATAACACAAACTTATTTCTGGAATCGCTTAACTCCAGCGGCAATACAATGCATATAATACAGAACCATATTCTGGGAATCGCACACTCCAACCGGCGTTATACATATAATATAACACAAACTTATTCCGGGAATCGCTTCACTCCAGTGGCAAAGATATATATAAACATATATGTGCAGTGCATCACATAAACAAAGGTCCAAGGCATTTATATTATGGAGCGCATAAAACAACTGAGAGTTGCGATTGCGATTGAAGCCCGGACCCGATGGGTGTATAAACGGGGGATAATACATATTTGAGTTATGGTCAAATCGCATCGGCATTTGTCAATCGCATTGGAGAACATATGATTTGCGATTGCGATTGGAAGTCCGGACCCGATGGAGGTATGAATTGTAATTCAAACTTGTTTGAAGTCCTTTCCTAATCGCATCGGCAAAATACAATGAACAGTGCCCAATCGCAACACATATTAAAAGACTTGTGATTGCGATTGAAGTGGCGGACCCGATGGCATTATACAATGGATTTAATAGGTTCAATCGCATCCGGGGTCTTAATCGCAATCAGAACTTTCTGATTGATCGCACGACTTGTGTAATATGTTGCCATTGAAGTGGCGGACCCGATGGCATTATACGATGGATTTAATAGGTTCAATTGCATCCGGGATCTTAATCACAATCGAAACTTTCCGATTGATCGCACGACTTGTGTAATATGTTGCGATTGAAGTGGCGAACCCGATCCTGTTATATGCGGGAGTTAATATGTGAAAATCGCATCCGTGTTCTGATCGCAATCGGAACTTTTATACTGTGTGCCCCGATTGCATTTGTTCAAAGTTCGGACCCGATTGCGCTATGAGCCATGTTTTATGTGGTCATCGCGTCCATTTGATCAATCGCAATCAAGTTTTGTTTGACACCACCGATCCGCCGACAGAGATGTGGGGCCGGACCCCTTCATATATTAGAGGCTGTGATTTGATTTATTGGATTGTAATATAAGACCAAAGGCTTAAGGTGGAGGGTGATTGTTTATATAAAATAATTGCTGTGAGATATATAAAACATGGTTGCGGTTGTATTAAAACATGCCGCGTGGTCTGTAGACCCATGGGCCTCAGCTTAACGGGAGGGCGATTATTAATGTAATAAAATTGTAATATATGTATGTTCCGGCCCGCGGAACTCGCCACATCAACAAGACACTTGCTACGTGTAAAGGATTGAATTACAGTCAGCAGATTCATTTATATATAAAGCGCTGGTATAAAAATAAATAAAAATGCAGTTCATAAATTCAGGAGTTACGCAGCAGCCATAAACAGAAAGGCATACAGAGAAGAGAAAGGGACAAAGAGAAAGTTAGAGAAAAGACAAATGCGCAGCAAGCCAAGAGACAAAATGAGTGAGTTGGAGTTCACATTGTAATTCGAATGTAAATGTTTTAATTGTTTTTATTGTTTGTGATGCATTGGCAAGTCTTCGGAAGAGAGCAAATATCCCACTGTAATATTAAAATAAGCACCTACAGTTACCATTTTCTGACTAAGCTGAAAAGAGATGAGAAGGCAGAAGGCAAAGAGACATGACTGTCCATTTCGAATTTCCAGTAGAATACAAATAGTCATGAAGCTATCTTGTATAAAAGGGGGTAATATCCAAGAGGAGAGATTGATGAAAACAAAATGCGAAGAGGAGAGAGCGTGCAACAAAATTGAAGATAGTTGAAGAAAATAAGAAAGCTGCAAGAGGTCAGAGAGTGTGAATATAGAGAATGCTGAGTATGAAGAATTGAGGAGAAAAGAAGAGAAGAAGGAAGGGCAGAGCAGATATGATGCAGGTTTGATATAAGAGTTGATGAACAGCAGAAGAGAAAGTACAGAACAGAGCTGATATCCAAGGTAAATCAGCAAGTGTTTTTCTTTTGAAAGAATAAGGAAGTTGGAGCTTCCCTATCAAGTTGTAGCTTGATAGATGTCAGTTGTAGCTGAATGAGGTAGGAGCCTCCTGTAGGTTGGTGCCTGCAGAAAATAGATGGGAGTTGGTGCTTCCACATCAAGTTGTAGCTTGATAAAATTTCAGTTGTAGCTGACTGAGGTTGGAGCCTCCCGTAGGTTGGTGCCTGCAGAAAATTGATGGGAGTTGGAGCTTCCTTGCAAGTTGTAGCTTGCAGAATTGAGGATAGAGCCTCCTGTAGGTTGGTGCCTGCAGAAAAAAGTGGTGAGAGGGAGTTGGAGCTTGCCTTTGCATCACAACAATAATAATATGTGGTTTTCTCCCTTTATGGGTTTCCACTTATATCTGGTGTCTCTGTGCATGATGTTTATGTGTTGATGTGATTTATCTCATCTGCTTAATACTTGCTGCTCTCATATTCAATCTGCTATTACATTAACAAATCTGCTTGATAGTAATACTTGTTGCTCACATATTAAGTTGACCATGAAATGAAGGTGTAAATAAGATTTAAAAGAAAAGTTTTAAAAGTCCATGTATGTGTTAAACTGATTCACCCCCCCCCCTCTCAGTTTAACTAAGGGTTAAACAATTGGTATCAGAGCCAGTTCCTTTGGTGTAAGCTTAATAGCTTGAAGGAGATCTGGTTGAGTCATGGACTATCAAAATGTACCTGTGCTAAATACAACTAACTTTCCTGAATGGAGAGATAAGGTTAAGACAGGATTTATGGCTGATGATCCAGATGTATGGAAGCTTGTTTGTGATGGTTACTGCACAGAATCACCCACAGTGAAAGAACAACAGAGGAATGCTAAGGCAAAATGTGATATATGACAATCTTCATAACAAGGACCTTGAGTTGATAATGGATTTAACCTCTGCAAAAGAAATATGGGATAGACTGCACTTCATACATGGAGTAGACACTAAGGACTGCACTGACAAGAAGGATAAGAGAATTAAGAAAAAGAGAAATTCATGTCAAAAAGAAGATTCTCAATCAAATGAAGTACCTGCTAGTGTGAATGGTAGTAAGAACTATGAAGAAATTGCAGCTGAAGAAAGGGCCAAACTTGACACTGCTTTGACTGAAATAGAAAGATTGAAGAATGAAAACAAAGACCTTAAGACAGTGATGAAAATATGTGATGAGAGAGAATTTGAAGATAAGAAAGAAATTGTTGGCCTGAAGACACACCTTGAAGAAGCAAGGAAGATAGAAGACACTCTACTGCAACAAATGAGAAAGAAAAGTCAGGAATGTGAAAGATTGGAAGAAGAAGTGATGAGCCTAAGAAAGAACTTAGAAAAAGCCCAAAGAGAACTACTAATGAATACACCTCTAATGAAAAGCTCTAGACAATTGGACCAAATTCTCAATGCTCAAAAACCACCTCACATAAACGCTGGGATAGGATATGAAGGGGAAACCAGCAAGTCCAAGATTGAAGATAAAAGGAATGTCATTTTTGTAAATGCAGCAAAGGAAGATGAAGCAGCTCAGAAGATTCCCACTGAAGAAGAAGCCAGCAAGAACAAGATTTGTAAAGAAACAAACATAACCAAGCAACAACATGAGAAGACAAAGAGTGAAGGGATGAAACAATAAGCTACTAAAGGCTCACATGCTCCTAAGGATGAAGTGAATAAATTTGGAAGTTGTCAAAGGAGGTTCTTTCCTCCTATGAAAAATAGCACATGTTTCTCTTGTCATAAACCAGGACATAATGCAACACAATGTAAGAGAAGGTCTATCAACTCCAACCAGCAAAAGATGCAGCAAAAGAGAAGAACCCCTCAAGCAAGCAAAGGGAAAAGACAATCTTCCACCAGGTATACAAATCATTTCCATGGCTACTGTTATGCATACAATGAATTTGGACATAAATATGTTGATTGTAAATTATGTTCAAAAAGGGGAATGAAATATTATACATCAGCTCAAATGCACCTTGGTCAAATAAGATGTTATGTATGCCTCAAGCGTGGTCACAAAGCTAAAGACTGTAAACTTCCATATATATTAAAGAACTCTAGACAGATGATGAAATCCAATCCAATCAAACAAAACTATGAATCAGAAAGGAGTGCAGACATTATGATGAACCCCAATAGAGTATGGAAAGAAAAGAGAAAAGGGGAGCCTATCATCTCAATAACATAATAAATCCGCCATAGTCTCAGGGGGAGCTGCTCTAGGAAGCAAAGCAAAATTCCATCCAGTGACAAATATGAAGCAACATCTCAGGGGGAGAGCAGTTCATATATTTACCCCATGAAAGTAGTCTAAGAAGATCTCCTTGGAATGATAACAGCTATGAGATCAGTAAGAGAAAGGAAGTTTCTCTAACAGAGATCTATGGAAGAAGAAGACCATCTGAAACTCACAATAGCCAGCAATATTGTTAGAAGGAGAACAAAGGCAACAAAGGCATTTGACTAGTTAAATCCTGTGACGAGAATTCCGTATGAATGAGACCCTGTAGCAGAATATTTATAAGAAATGCATAAGAAACCTCTGCATAATAATAATCGAAACCGTGTTATGTATGGTGGAAATCGGCAAAGGTTATGTATGGTGCAAGGGTTGTGAATGGTGAAGCGGAACCATATTCAAATGCGCAATGTGAATGGTGGAGCGAAACCTTCGTGAGTGGATTCGAATCATTATAATATACTGAAAAACGACTATTTAATAAAGAAGACCGGAACCTTGGTGAAACACTGTAGCAAAACCACTTATGGTTTCCGGATTATTTCGCACCACTTTTGGTATGGAGGCAGTATTATCTAGAGGGCTAGCGATTCCATAAGATTGTTGACACGTGGCATAGGTGGTATTGGAAGCCACCGTTTAACCTGCGATTTCGCAAGTTAACGTCAGTACCGGGACACCGAGCGGAATTTCTCAGGACCGTTGATTTGAAAAGGGGACATCCAGCGGTGACTATTCGATGAAGATACGCGAAGTTTAATAAAAGTGCGCGAAAGATAGAGGAGGTACGGTGCATAGGTGGGCTAGTCCGAAAGTCTTATTATAAAGTTTGTTTTTCAAAGCATGGAGTATTAATACAAGGTCGGGCGGCGAACTATAAAGCGAGTGGTATATTCAAATCTTCAAAGGTTTGTTATGAAGTCTGGTTGCGATTATTAAAAAGGCATCAAGAAGCCATGGTAACAGTTGAATTGGTATATAAAGCAATGTTTAAAGCAGTAGTGATTCTGGAACTGTCATAGAAAATAAAATGCAGTGACATTCTTTCAAATCAGGATGACAAAATAAGTAGCAGGTTAATGATGCCAAGATCAGATTTAGTATATTGATGATTGTTGGTGTGAACAGTGGGAAGATCAATAGTGGAAACTATGGGTTCATGTGCAAGTTAAAATGAAATCTCTGCATGGTTTATCAAGGTAATATCAATTGGTACTAGGTACAGGTCGCATATCTATCAACAGAATATCAAGAGTTATCATGGAACAACAATATGATACAGGTCCTCAAGATCAAAGAACTATGGCAAAAGAACCTCAAGCACAAAGGATTTGCAGGGGTTGTTTTGGAAGAGTGTGTAAGCAATGAAAGTCATTAGTCTCTTATATTGAAAGATATTGCCTATCCTCACAATAAGCTATAAGCTCTGGTGTGATTCATTTATTTACAATAACAACAAGGAGCTTTCAGTCTTTAAGTGTATTATCCCTGTCAGCATTTTAGCACAGATTACCAACAATAGGCAGTACAGGTGAACCACAGCAATAGAAGATATATTGGCATCATCACAACGGAATAGATTTTGACTACAGATGTCTATTACAGAAGAAGACATATTCCATCTGCAATCTTCCTCAACAGAAATATATTGGCACACTACATCAGATATAGACCAAAGTATAGTTGAAGCAAGCCTGATATGTCACTCGGAGCATTCACAATCTTTAAGTCTTGATCCAATGATGCATCTCTTATTATACAAGTCTAATTATAGTTGTCATTACTTTGGAATGATATCGAATTAATGTGTATATACAAGTTAAAATATTCTCAAAAGTGTTCTCTCAACAAATATTGTACACCAGTATAGAGCAGCATGGTACAAAGTCAGAAGAAGAATGCCTAAACACATCTCAGAGAGAGAAAATGAAAAGATAGAATCTACACTAAGAAATGTGCAAACCTTTGCCATTGATGTCAAAGGGGGAGGAAAATCAGGTAATAGAAGAAAGGGTCTTCTAAAAGAAGCTAGACAGAGGAAGACTTGGAGGAAGCATTGGATTATTGGTGGATGTGTTGCCATCAATGCCAAAGGGGGAGACTGTTGGAAATGTTGTCATTGATGGAAAAGGAGATGGCAAAGGAAGAACACCTGAGGCAGCAACAAGGAAAAGGAGATGGCAAAGGAAGAACACCTGAGGCAGCAACAAGGCAAAGGAGATGGCAAAGGAAGAACACCTGAGGCAGCAAAAGGAGAATTAAGGAGTAGCATCAGTCAAGGAGCAGATGAAACAAAGAGAGCATAAGACAAGTAGCTGAGGAATGAGACAAAGTGATGAGGAAGAACACCTGAGGCAGCAAAAGGAGAATTAAGGAGTAGCATCAGTCAAGGAGTAGATGAAACAAAGAGAGCATAAGACAAGTAGCTGAGGAATGAGACAAAGTGATGAGGAACAATTATTCTAGTGGGAAGACTGTGAAGCACTGTTGGGGAGAATACATCAATTCATTCTGCAGAATTAAATCAAGATGAGGAACAGAACTCTGGTAACGTAGCGGAGTTCGAAGTTGAGGAAAAGAACTATTGAATTGAAGGCGTAGAAGATCAGAGCCTCATAGGATGTGCTACAAGTATAACAGGTGGAGTGGCTTCTATATACGCAATAGAGAAAGGAGCACAAAGAAACTAATACAACAGATATAGCAGAAAGGAAGAGACAAAGAAGTAACAAAGGCAGCAAAGGAGGCAGTGTTGAAGCAGAAACAGGCAGAGGCACAACGAAGAACAGAGGCAGGGCAGCAAAAAGAAGCAGAGGCAGAGGCAGAGCGACAGGAGCAGCAAAGGCAGAGGCAGAGCCGTTATAAAATTCCGAGAATCGCCCAAGCCGGCAGATACATTCATATGCATAATTCCGGGAATCGCACATCCAACCGACGTTATACATATAATATAACACAAACTTATTCCGGGAATCGCTTAACTCCAGCGGCAATACAATGCATATAATACAGAACCATATTCCGGGAATCGCACACTCCAACCGGCGTTATACATATAATATAACACAAACTTATTCTGGGAATCGCTTCACTCCAACGGAAAAAATATATATAAACATATATATGCAGTGCATCACATAAAAAAAGGTCCAAGGCATTTATATTATGGAGCGCATAAAACAAAGTTTGATAAGGTGGGACCCCTCCCCAATCGCAATCGGAGATCGCAAGGGCAGCGGAACATGCAACCAACTGAGAGTTGTGATTGCGATTGAAGCCCGGACCCGATGGGTGTATAAACGGGGGATAATACATATTTGAGTTACGGTCAAATCGCATCGGCATTGGTCAATCGCATCGGAGAACATATGAGTTGCGATTGCGATTGGAAGTCCGGACCCGATGGAGGTATGAATTGTAATTCAAACTTGTTTGAAGTCCTTTCCCAATCGCATCGGCATTATACAATGGATTTAATAGGTTCAATCGCATCCGGGGTCTTAATCGCAATCGGAACTTTCCGATTGATCGCACGACTTGTGTAATATGTTGCGATTGAAGTGGCGGACCCGATGGCATTATACGATGGATTTAATAGGTTCAATCGCATCCGGGATCTTAATCGCAATCGGAACTTTCTGATTGATCGCACGACTTGTGTAATATGTTGCGATTGAAGTGGCAGACCCGATGGCATTATACGATGGATTTAATAGGTTCAATCGCATCCGGGATCTTAATCGCAATTGGAACTTTCCGATTGATCGCACGACTTGTGTAATATGTTTCGATTGAAGTGGTGGACCCGATCCTGTTATATGTGGGAGTTAATATGTGCAAATCGCATCCGTGTTCTGATCGCAATCGGAACTTTTATACTGTGTGCCCCGATTGCATTTGTTCAAAGTTCGGACCCGATTGCGCTATGAGCCATGTTTTATGTGGTCATCGCGTCCATTTGATCAATCGCAATCGCAAGTTTTGTTTGACATCACCGATCCGCCGACGGAGATGTGGGGCCAGACCCTTTCATATATTAGAGGCTGTGATTTGATTTATTGGATTGTAATATAAGACCAAAGGCTTAAGGTGGAGGGCGATTGTTTATATAAAATAATTGCTGTGAGATATACAAAACATGGTTGCGGTTGTATTAAAACATGCCGCGTGGTCTGTAGACCCACGGGCCTCAGCTTAACGGGAGGGCGATTATTAATGTAATGCAATTGTAATATATGTATGTTCCGGCCTGCGGAACTCGCCACATCAACAAGACACTTGCTGCGTGTAAAGGATTGAATTATAGTCAGCAGATTCATTTATATATAAAGCTCTGGTATAAAAATAAAATAAAAATGCAGTTCATAAATTCAGGAGTTACGCAGCAGCCATAAACAGAAAGGCATACAGAGAAGAGAAATGGACAAAGAGACAGTTAGAGAAAATACAAATGCGCAGCAAGCCAAGAGACAAAATGAGTGAGCTAGAGTTCACATTGTAATTCGAATGTAAATGTTTTAATTGCTTTTATTGTTTGTGATGCATTGGCAAGTCTCCGGAAGAGAGCAAATATCCCACTGTAATATTAAAATAAGCACCTACAGTTACATTTTTCTGAGTAAGCTGAAAAGAGATGAGAAGGCAGAAGGCAAAGAGACATGACTTTCCATTTCGAATTCCCAGTAGAATACAAATAGTCATGAAGCTATCTTGTATAAAAGGGGGTAATATCCAAGAGGAGAGATTGATGAAAACAGAATGAGAAGAGGAGAGAGCGTGCAGCAGAATTGAAGATAGTTGAAGAAAATAAGAAAGCTGCAAGAGGTCAGAGAGTGTGAATATAGAGAATGCTGAGTATGAAGAATTGAGGAGCAAAGAAGAGAAGAAGGAAGGGCTGAGCAGATATGATGCAGGTCTGATATAAGAGTTGATGAACAGCAGAAGAGAAAGTACAGAACAGAGCTGATATCCAAGGTAAATCAACAAGTGTTTTTCTTTTGAAATAATAAGGAAGTTGGAGCTTCCCTATCAAGTTTTAGCTTGATAGATGTCAGTTGTAGCTGACTGAGGTAGGAGCCTCCTGTAGGTTGGTGCCTGCAGAAAATAGATGGGAGTTGGTGCTTCCACATCAAGTTGTGGCTTGATAAAATGTCAGTTGTAGCTGACTGAGGTTGGAGCCTCCTGTAGGTTGGTGCCTGCAGAAAATTGATGGGAGTTGGAGCTTCCTTGCAAGTTGTAGCTTGCAGAATTGAGGATAGAGCCTCCTGTAGGTTGGTGCCTGCAGAAAACAGTGGTGAGAGGGAGTTTGAGCTTGCCTTTGCATCACAACAATAATAAGATGTGGTTTTCTCCCTTTATGGGTTTCCACTTATATCTGGTGTCTCTGTGCATGATGTTTATGTGTTGATGTGATTTATCTCATCTGCTTAATACTTGCTTCTCTCATATTCAATCGGCTATTACATTAACAAATCTGTTTGATAGTAATACTTGTTGCTCACATATTAAGTTGACCATGAAATGAAGGTGTAAATAAGATTTAAAGGAAAAGTTTTAAAAGTCCATGTATGTGTTAAACTGATTCACCCCCCCCTCTCAGTTTAACTAAGGGTTCAACAAAAGGATGGATCCAGAGGCTACCTGGCCCGTTATAGACTCTGTCTACCGAAATAATTGTAATCACTGTAATAGATCCGATGATCAATCTCGCTCTGATACCATGTAGAAATTTGAATAATTTTATGAATTATTCACCGATATTATACTGATTACACACTATTTAAGCTTCATGCATAATACATAACCTCTTCTACAATTGATCATCAATATGCGTAAATAGAAAGCAGTCGCATGCGCTCATTAAAACATAATCAAGCACACATATCAACATAGGATGTAATGGGGAAAGAAATAGCTGAAAACCCCCAACTATCTGTATAATATAATGATAGAGAACATGTAACAATACATAGTAAAGTTTCACACGCAGACGATCTCACAAAAGTTACACACAACCAGTCAGAGCCTTCTAAAGTCACGTTCAAATCTCCTCCACAAGTCCGCCCGCCTCTACTGCAACTATGTTGATTAATGATGAGATCCAAGTTCGAATCCCACTAGCTCCAACTGTGCAATCCTCATTGGAAATCTCAATCAATGTGTGTGCAAATCTCATGCACAGTTATACTCACAACTGATAGTAGACTCACCCTTTCACTCACCTCTAACACTCGTCTCCACTAAACTGTCCATGCATTGTTTTTAACTGATGTATTCTTTAGTTGATTTATGAGTTAATAATTAGTGAATTAATTAATAATTAATTCACACCACTCATCACTAGTGTATTTGTCATTTAGACTAAATACAACTAGTTCAACTAAGTTAAACAGAACACAACTCCACCAACTGTCTCATCAACTCCACCAAACTCTGCCACTTGAGTCCTAACTGAAGTCAACCATGCAATAGCTCAACTAACCCTTAGGAAACACGTACTTCCTTCTGTCAGCTGCATGTGCCACATCCAAGCATCAAACATAAGTGCTCCAAGAGGATAAGATAATGTTATAGTCTAAATATTATTAAGGGTTAATAATATTTGACTGTTCTATTTTTAGCCCGATAGTCTAAAAATATAAACTGCCCAATGTCTAAAAATAGAGGTCCATCTATTTTTACCAATTCGACCAATCATCCATAAATAGCATCCTGCAACTCATAGACCATGATCCATATGTCTAAAAATAGACATAGTCTAAAAATAGACTTTGAGCCAAAAATAGCCTGCGGGCCCACTTAGTGAAGGCGACTTCATTTCACTAAGCTCCATCATCTTGTTGCATTTTCAACACCACGCCTTTTTTAACACTTTGATTTTTGAGCAATTTTTTTCCCCTAATTCAGATTCTGGTCACACCTTCCCACTGACATGCTTTTGGACCCACAAAATTTTATTATCTCAGGAGTGTTGAACACTTTCTATTTCCAAAGTTCTCTCATCTTTATTCTACTTGGATAAATTTCCATGACAACTATTGAGCCCCAAGATTGTGCTTTCTTTCATCTTACTTTACCTCATTTTCCTTCGTCCATTGTTATCCTAGACCCAATTGATCAATGAAATTAGTTAAAATTACTTTTAGAATGATTAACATGGCTAACTTGCTAAGTTTTGTGATTTTTTTCATTGTAATGCATTTTGACCAGAACTAGCTGCAGAATGCAGACATTTCGTAGCTAACCGGAAATTCTGCAGCTGTCTTCACGTTCAAGCATGTTCCAGGTGTCCTCTCAAGGAAAACCACATATGGGTATATTCCACGTCATGTCCACATCATACGTTTCTCACCATGAAGGAAGAACCGAATTCTGGACATGGTTTTGGTACGTGGGAACTTATTTAAGGAAGCAGACTTCTAATAGGACTGTATTAGTCCAGATGTCCTTTTTCTCTTTACGTTGCCATCTTCAGAGTCTGAATGTGATTTTGATAAGGAAAGACAAGGATCCCTGTATTGTTGCAAGTTCTGTTATGTAAATTTGTTATAAAAACACTTGGGAAACCGAGAGATAGGCTAGATTTTGCTTAGATTTCATGCTATATTTCTGAAAACGAAGAATACTCTGTTTCAAGTTATTTCTACTTTAATGAATAGGACAACATTGCTTTGAACGCGTTGAGTTTATTTGGAGTTAGATTCCGTCTGGTGGTAGAGGGCCCCTGCCTCCTGCACGGCTTTACTTTCATAATTTAGATAAGTATCTTAGTTGTTTTTACTTTTTTGAAGTTTGAGTTCGTAGTTAATTTCATTAGCCACTATAGTTATACTTGTTCTAAGAACTCTTCCAAAAGAAGAAACTCTTCCAAAAGATCATGATAATGAATTGGAAATGGCTATAGTGTTGTAGGATTTAATTACAATCTCTTTTGTTCACTATCACAGTTGAACTTATACTAAGCAAACTCTTCCAAAAAATCCTTATGATGTCTAAGGCATGACTGTGATACTGAACGTTTCAGTTGTTTGTTTGCACTAAGTAGCATAGCTGATCTTACTCTTAAAATGCCCTTCCAAAATACCATAATGATGGGTAGGAGATAGCTGTGATGTCTTAGTTTTTAAATTGCTTTCAGTCTTTATGTTTGCATTTGCACTGAATTGTACAGCCATGATTGTTCTAAGAAACTCTTCCAAAATACTAATCATGATGGACAAAACAGGCTGTAGAATCCCATAGATTAATGCATGATAACTTAGTTAGGGTACTCCGGAGTCAAATTGCATTCAATTCATGCTCTGTTATTTTGTTTCAAGTTTGATAATGGCTTGTTAGTTCAGCACTGTTTTAGAATAGTGACATCTTAAGTTCAGTTTTAACTTAACTCATTTAATTTTCACTCCACAATTAGTTGTCATCCACTACATATTAGATTACATTAGTTTTCAAAATTAACAAAATGGCCTTCATTATTTACAAAACCTCTTCTTGTTCCAAATATATAATTGATTCATAACCATATGAACAGAAGACAGTACCATTTCAAGGCCTGAAGTACTTTTGCAACTTCTTTACCACTTCATAAACAAAGCCTTTCCTCAAAAGACTACTTTAAAAAGAAATCTATAACTCTTGAGTAAGGTTTAGTGATGTTTAACTAAGTTGCAGAATAGAGTTAGGAACTTGTATTAGAGTAGAGATCTTATGATGGTATCAATGTTTTCCTCCAAATATGCTTCAACAAATCTTTAATCATGGATAAAATGTTGCATCATTATAAGCTAGTTGTTTAATTGTTTAGTTAGGAGAATTTGTATACTTAGCTGACCATTTCTCAAGCTCTCCCAAAATACCCTTGATGAAAGAATTGGACAAGTTAAGTTTATGTTTTGATTCATTTTCTTGAAGTCATTATCAAGCTTTGTATTTTGCTTAGTCATAGTTTAGGTTTGATTTTGTTTCAGTATTTGCATTTGCATTTGTCATTTGTCATCAACCAATTAGGCTTCACTCTGTTTTTAACCAGTAGCTTCTTTCCACTAGCTTTTTAGTCATTTTCCTTGTGAACATAAAAACCATCAAAAGACCAAAAACATCATAAATCATCATAAAAGACCAAAAACATCATAAAACACTAAACACAATGCATTAAGAGACAAACACCTAGGCACATACAGTGCACTTCACTTCAGCAGTTTACCAACCTTGGTTGACAATTAAATGAACTCAATTTAGGAGACTAGGTTGAGCACAAACATTTTGGCGCCGTTGCTGGGGAAGTGAAAACTAGGTAACCTTTGTTTCTTAACCCCCAAAAACAATTATATTCATAGAGAGAGAGATTCAAGGGGTAGATTTATAAGCAGTAGAAGCAGAAATTTGATTCCTAGAATACCACTTGTTTCACCTAGACCAAGAGCTAGTACACCTTCAACTTGGACCCACATTCCATCCTTTACTGATCCTGGACTTCTAGAAGATCTAAGGTCAGCTATTCCATTAGAGAAACCTTCCACTTCATCCACTGAAACTGCCTTAGAAGAAGATCTAAAAACTCCTGTTAGGGACACATTCCTTTCTACTTCCACAGGAGAGTCAATCATGGCAGAAGAAGGGGGAGGAGGAGTCTTTAATGGAGAACACACATTATTTGGAGGTAGAGGTAGAGGTAGAGGAGAAGGAGGTAGAGGTGCAGATGGAGGAAGAGGTAGAAGAGAAATAGGAAGCTCTTTTGGGTTCCCTATAATTGATGAGGAAACCAATACAACCATGAAAAACATTTCACCCTCTGTCCTTCCAAACTTCTATGGACTTAAAACTGAAGATCCTGAAACCTTCCTATTTGAATTCGAAGTTCTGTGTAGAACTTATGACTACTTACAAGATGCTCAAAAACTGAAATTATTCCCTTCAACCTTGAAAGGAGCAGCATTGAAGTGGTTTATGAGTTTGATCAACAGTTCTATTAGGACATGGGAAGACATGAAACAAGCATTTCTAGAGAGGTATTTGGATTATTGTATGCCGGTTAATCATAAGGAAGAAGTGTTTAAGATGTTACAAAAGAAGATGAAAACTTGGAAGATTTGTTGGAGAGATTTCATTACAACATCAAAAGAGAAAAAATGGAAAACTTAGATCAAGACACCTTAAAAGCTCTTTTGTTGAAAACAATTAGGGATGAATGGTTGGATATCCTTAACATGATAGGAAAAGGGGATATATCACAGCTCACATTACCTGAAATATCTGAGTTATGTATCAACCTTTCAAGAGGGAAATCTAAAACTGTAAAAGGTCCAAGAGATCCTGCTCTTGCAAGGGCAAGTAAGTCTGCTTCTGGGACAGTAAGTAGATCAGAAATAGGACATATGCTTGATGATTTAAAATATGACATCTTAGGGAGTCTTAGTGAATAAATAGACACCCTTAAGATACAAAACAAGCAAAAAGCTGAATCTGATGCCTTGGCAATATTTTGTCCCAAATGTAGAAAGAAACATGCCTTGAGAGAGTGTCCATTGGATGTAAAAGTTGTAGAGACCTGTGTCATTTGTTCTGAAAAACATGAGACCAAGAATTGTCCTTCTCTTCCTAGTCTCAAAGCTGTCTTTCAGGAGGAAACTCCTACAGATTCCACAGATTCTCTCAATTTTTTATCTAGAAGGCCTTGGCAAGGACCTCAGACACAAGGATTCCATGATCAAATGTATAATCAACCTCCACCTTGGAATTCTTGGCAGCAACCTTGGCCTCAATTTCAAAATCAATCTCCAGCTTGGGCACAAGGATCACAAAGTCCCTATGGAATATACTCCCCATACTATCAGTATCCACCATCCTATCCACCATACCCACATTTTTATCCTCAAAATCCTTAACAAAATTTTCGTCAAAATCTTCAACAAAATTTTCAACAAAATCTTCAACAACATCATCAGAACCAAACACATCAAAATCAACCGCTTTCATTACCATTCCCTCAAAAATAAAATCAATTGCCTGCTCAACCCATACCAAACCCCAATAATAAAAATCCTCAGAACACATACATGATAGAAGGCCAACAGTTTCCAACTTATTTAATTACTCCTCTAGACCTTAGTGATGTTCAACTTAGGTCTGGAAGGATACTTGAAAAGAGGAAGCCTTCTATGATCATACAAGAACAAGATAACTCTGAGGAAGACTCTCTACGGGTGAATAAAAGTCTTGAGGAAGATACATCCTTTCAAGACCCAAACACTGAAAAATTAAAGCAAAAAGATCCAATAAATTCAACTCCTGTATTAGAGCAACCATCTACATCTACTTCTATACCTCCCTTTCCGGAAAGACTACAAATTGATAGAGGTGTAGAAAAACAAATCATGGCGCCTAATTATGATTTCCTAGATGAGTTGAGAAATGTTTGCATTAAAATTCCATTATTACAAGCCATCAAGGAAATTCCAATTTTAGCCAAAACAATAAAGGAGTTGAGCATGAAGAAAACAAGAAAAAGAATAAGAGAAACAAAGAAAATTCAACTGGCAGGAAAAATAGCAAACATTATGATGGGCAAGATTGCTATTCCAAAGTATCTTGACCCAGGAAATCCAGTTGTTAAAATTCACATCAATGGAATTGAAATCCAAAACACACTCATTGATTTAGGAGCAGCAATCAATATCATGAGTAGACAAATCATGGATAAGCTGAAACTTCCTAATCTTCTCTTTACACCCACATTATTACAATTAGCAGACAGATCTGTGATCAAACCAGATGGGGTAATAGAAGACATTCCAGTGTCCCTAGATTCTTGGGAGTACCCTATGGATTTCATGATCCTAACTCCTAAGAATAATCTAGGAGGACATCTTGTTATATTAGGAAGACCTTGGTTGGCTATAGCTGATGATTTTATTAGTTGTAGATCCGGTGATATGTACATCTCTGATGGTATTTCAACTAAGAAATTCACTTTATATCCTCCAGCTAGGACAATTACAGATTTAGATGACACTCAATGGATAGAGGATGAAGAAGATTTACAACCTCTCTTCACAATTTCAGAAATTAGTGAAGATAATCAAATTTTGAATACTCTAGAAAACTTTGAATCCTCTCCAGAACATAAACATGAATCATTTCAAGAGGGATCCAATATTGAGTTTTTGTCATCAAGGCAGATGTCTCTTCATTCTATGGATAAATTTGGCAGCTCTACAAGTGAGATCTTTCCAGGAAAAACTTTGACCATAAATAAGAACCTAGAGAAATATCAACAAGAAAAGTTAGTCAAAGTATTACAGAGACACTCTTCTACATATTCATGGGAGTACACTGACATGAAAGGGATAAGCCCCAAGACTTGCACTCATCACAACTATATAGAGGAAAATTGCAAACCAATCAGACAACCTCAAAGACGGATGAATCCAAATCTTAGGGAGATTGTTAAATAAGAATTGAAATTTTTTTTAAATGTCAACTTCATCTATCCCATTTCAGATAGTCAGTGTGTTTCTCCTTTGGTAATTGTGCCAAAGAAAAATGGTAAATGGAGGGTATGTATTGACTACCGGGAACTAAACAAAGCTACTCTTAAAGACCATTTTCCCTTACCTTTCATAGATCAAGTGTTAGATACATTAGCTGGCAAAAAGTACTTCTCATTCCTAGATGGGTTTAGTGGTTACAACCAAATCCAAGTAGCACTTGAAGATCAAGACAAAACCACATTTACCTGTCCTTGGGGAACCTATGCTTACCGAGTATTGTCATTTGGATTATGCAATGCACCTGCAACATTCCAAAGGGCAGTATTAGGAATTTTTTCAGATCTAATACATGATTATGTAGAGGTATACATGGATGATTTCACAGTTTATGGAAACACATTTGAAGAATCTTTAGAAAACTTGGAAAAAGTCTTAAAGAGATGTCAAAAAGCAAACCTTTCACTTAGTCATGAGAAATGTTTCATGATGTTTACTGAAGGTATTGTTTTGGGGCATCACATTTCAGGGGATGGGATTAGAGTTGATGAGTCAAAATTTGAAGTCATCTCTAACTTATCTATTCCAAGTTGTCAAAAATATGTTAGGAGTTTTCTAGGATTTACAGGATATTATCGGAGATTTATAGAAAACTTCACCAAGATAGCATCTCCACTCTTCAAATTACTTACCAAAGATTGTGAATTCAAGTGGAATTCTGATTGCCAGTTAGCCTTTGAGACCCTGCAAACCAAAATTTCTGAAGCACCTATATTAAGGGGACCTAACTGGAAGTTACCTTTTCATATCTCAACAGATGCTTCCGATACAGCTCTAGGAGCAGTATTGGGACAAAAATATTTGATTTCCTATGCCATCTATTATACCAGTAAAAATTTGACTCCTGCAGAGTTAAACTATACTGTAACTGAAAAAGAGTTTTTAGCTGTGGTTCATGCCATAAACAAATTCAGACACTATATAACAGGCTATGAAACTTTTGTTCACACTGATCATTCTGCAATTAGATACTTAATGAACAAATCAATTACTAATGGCAGAGTCATAAGATGGTTATTGCTCTTACAAGAATTCAACGTTACCATTCTAGATAGGCTTGGAAAACAAAACACAGTAGCTGATTTCCTATCTAGACTTCAAAATATAAAAGATGACACTCCAGTTGAAGATCAATTTCCTGATGAATATCTTTTTGCAATTTCTACTCAAACTCCATGGTTTGCTGATATTTCTAATTATTTAGTTTCAGGAAAATTTCCTTCAATAATGAATGCAAGGGATAAAAGAAATATCATTTATGACAATGCAAAATATTCATGGGTTGCTAATGAGTTGTACAAGACAGGTCCAGATTTGATCATTAGGAGGTGTGTTCGTGAAGATGAGATGCCTGAGATTCTCAAAGCATGTCATGATGAACCTTGTGGCGGACACTTTGCTGATAAGAGGACAGCCTATAAGATCCTTAATTTAGGATATTATTGGCCATCCTTGTTTAAAGATGCTAAAGAGTATTTCAAAAGGTGTGACAGTTTCCAAAGGGTAGGGAAACCTTCTCCTTCATGTGAGATGCCATTACAACCTCAAGTACATATTGAACCTTTTGAAAAATGGGCTTTGGATTTTGTAGGACCTATTAGTCCTCCATCAAGACAGAAGAGGTATATATTAGTTTGCACTGATTATGTTACTAAATGGGTAGAAGCCAAGCCATTACTTGTTGCTAATGAAACATCTGTAGTTACTTTTCTTTTTGAGGATATTTTTACTCGTTTTGGTGTCCCAAGGGAAATTGTTACAGATCAAGGAGCTCAATTTACATCAAGGCTAGTGGAACAAATGATGGAGAGATACAAAATCAGGCATAGAAAATCTACTCCTTATCATCTACAAGCAAATGGTCAAGTGGAATCTACTAATAAGGTCATTGAAGGAATCCTAACAAAGACTGTTCATTTACATAGAAGAGATTGGGTAGATAGGCTTCCTGAAGCCTTGTGGGCCTATAGAACTACATGGAGAAACACAACATGCCATACTCTTATGAACTTGTTTATGGAAAGCAAGTTTTGTTTCCCATAGAGTTCCAGATTCAAACTTTCAAAATGGCAGTTCAGCTAGGACTTGATTTAATGGAGGCACAAAAGCATAGATTGGAGCAGATTAATGAATTGGATGAGATCAGACAAGATGCAGTTCAGAAAACAAGTATAGTCCAATAGAAAAGGACTAGATGGCATGACAAGTACATCAAATAGAAGAAGTTCAAAGAAGGTGATTGGGCTCTCTTGTTTGATTCAAAATTCAAGGATTTTCAAGGTAAATTTCAAACACATTGGCTTGGGCCATATGAAATTGTTGAAATTTTTGACAATGGAGCAGTAAAAATCAGGACAATAGATGAAGAAGAGGTCACTTTTCTTGTGAATGGTCATAGATTGAAGCTATATCACAAACCACTCTCAAGAGAAGAATTTGTCAAGAAGTTCCAGGAAAACAGTGATGTGAAGTTAATGAAGAAGAATCTTTCTTCTTCATCAACTTGATTGAATTTTCTGAAGCATTTCTTTTGAAAAATAATAATAATAATAATAAAAGTAAGGTATAAACATGAAAACCAATCATTGATTGGAATGTTTATACAGAAAAGATAGGGTGGAAATCAGAGTTTTTTCTGACACTCTAACTTTTCCCATTTTGTTTTTGCAAGCAGTTGTTACAAAATCATAAGTTCAGATCCATTGTACTTATGATCCATTTCATTTCATTTCATTCCATTCACTTATCCATCCATACTCCATTTCGTTCATTCATTCATACTTCACTTCATTCCATATATCATTCATCTCATTCCATACTCCATCCACCTCATTTCTATGTCAAAATTTAAATTTTGATGTCTTGCTGCAAATGAATAACACATGTCATGAATTGCAGGCCATTTCTTATATTCTTCCACTCCATTTCATAAATTGAATCCATTCCATTTCATCATCCACTTCATACATATCATGACTCATCATCCATCTTCATTCATGACATATAAAATTTCACTTATATCCCAAACCACTCCATTCCATGATTAAAATGCTCTACAGGTACATTCTGCAGCTTAACAGACATTCTGCAGCTAATCAGACTTTCTGCAGCCAGACAGTCATTCCGAAGCTACAGATCCTGAAGACACTAATCAGCAGAAATTTGAATTGCAACAAGAAGATCTAGTATATCCATGAATAAGAAGAATCAAGAAGGTTTATGAAGACTCTTCCAAAGGAGAACAAAGAAGACAAAGACCACAAAAAGCAAATGAAAAGAAAAGGTAACAATTTTTTATTATAATGGCATATCATAAACTTTAGCATAGTTTTAGTTATGAATCATTTGAAAAAGTTGTTTTGATTATTTTTATTGATCATGTCCAATATACCCTCCAAAAACTTTGGATAAAAATCTCTCATTTCAAATTCTATACCCGACCATCATTTAAGCGGTTAAAAAGGCTGAAGTGTTTGATTTCCTCACATCACCCAGCCAAATCATTTAATGATGATTTTTTTTTCCGTTGTAAAAAATCTCCGCAGTCTTTTCACTCATTAATTTTTTGTCTTCACCTCATTTCATTAACTCATTCCGTAACTACCTCCATCACTCCATTCCGTAGCCAGCCCTTCATCATTTCATTCCACAAAACATAGATATCCCTATCACCGTGAGCAGAGGTATATCAATTTGAAATATCAAACCACTATCACCGTGAGCAAAGATTGAAGAATTATCACTGTGAGAAGAGACTGAAGCCTTGTCACCGTGAGTAGAGATTGAGGCATTATCACCGTAAACGCAGAGATATATCAGTGTGGAATTTGAAGCCATTATCATCAAGAAACAGAGGTATATCAGTGTGGAATTTGAAGCTATTATCACTGTCAACCAGAGGTATATCAGTTTGAAGATTGAAGCCATTGTCACCGTGAACCAGAAGTATATCAGTTTGAAGATTGAAGCCATTGTCACCGTGAACCAGAAGTATATCGGTTTGAAGGTTGAAGTTATTGTTTCCGTGGGCAGAAAGAGTATTAATCTGAAGATTGAAGAAAGAATTATGGGCTTCATTGTAAGAACTGAACCAGTGGGTACAAAATATCTGGAAGGATACCCTCAAAGTAAAGAAATGTTGCAACAGGTAGGATGGCTACAATTTCTTGAGAAATTTAATGGCTTCCACAAAGAAGTCACTAAAACATTTGCAAGGTCATTTCAAGGAGTTGAGGTTGAAGTGGGAGATGTTAAATTCACTGTTACTGAAGTTTTCATTGCAGAAGCAACAGAATTGCTTAGAAATGGAGAAAGATGGTTCAAAAACAGAGAATTCCATAATGAATCATGGAAGAAAATTCTAAAACCACCAGGTATGGATGTCACTGTGTTTAAGAAGGGAATTCCAAGTTCTGCATTGAAAAATAAGTGGAGAAATATATTGCTTATTCTGCAAAAATTTATGACATGTGAAGTTAGATATGGCACATTTTATGTTTACCATATTAGACTGATAATGCATTTTCTGGAGGAAGAGTTAAACTTACCCTATTTCTTGCTTCAAAGTTTGAAAAAAATGTCTTCTTGTGTTCAAAGAAGGGTCCAATTCTTAGAGACAACTCTATACCATCATGGCTTGGTTAAGATTTTAATTGAACACCATTTAGCCAAAACAAATGATACTTGGGATAATTTCTTGATAAGAAATCATTTTGAAGGGCCAAAAGAGCCCTCACCTGAACAACAACCTACAAGGAGAAGAAGAAAATGGAGAGCCTCTAAAATTGAAATTGACAAAACAATACAGGAAAGTAGTGAGGAAATAATCTCAGAGAAGTTGACTCAAATTAAGAGACAACTTAAGAAAGAGAGGGTAATCAGAAAATCTGCCACAGAAAAAGGAGAGGGATCATCCCAGCCAAGAAGAAGCCAGAGACTCAGGGGAAAACTAAGGAAAACTCAGATCAAACAAACATGGGTGATAAATATAGAAGATGAGGAAACATCTATTGAAGAAGATGTTGAAGAAGATTTTAATGAAGAAACCCCTGAAATTGACCCTGCTCAGCAAGAAGTTTATGACTATGTTGAAACATTGGAAAGGAAAGCTTCAGAGAGTATAGATAGAACCCCTAGTCCTCCACTGTCCGAAATAGATGTGTTAAGAAGGGATAGGTATGAGCTGGAAATACTTAATAGACACATCAAAAATGAGAATGATATTCTGAAGGAACAAGTCAAACTCAAAACCAATATGAACTGAACCTTATCTCTACAAATGGACAAAGTGGAAAAGGCTAATGAAAAGTTGAGAAAGAGGAACAAGAAGCTAATCAGGGCACTTATCAACTTAAGGTTCAAACTTGTCATCAGAAAACCCAGAAGACCTTTAGCTTCCAGGCAAAGAAGAAGGAGAGGATTAGATGTTCTTGCAGAAGTCTCTGAGTTTATGGAATAAATTGCATGAGGACATGCAAGAAGACAGCAGTGGGGGTATGTTGAGCCCCAAAATTGTGCTTTCTTTCATCTTACTTTACCTCATTTTCCTTCGTCCATTGTTATCCCAGACCCAATTGATCAATGAAATTAGTTAAAATTACTTTTAGAATGATTAACATGGCTAACTTGCTAATTTTGTGATTTTTGTCATTGTAATGCATTTTGACCGGAACTAGCTACAGAATGCAGACATTCCGTAGCTAACCGGAAATTCTGCAGATGTCTTCACGTTCAGGCATGTTCCAGGTGTCCTCTCAAGAAAAACCACATATGGGTATATTCCACGTCATGTCCACATCATACGTTGCTCACCATGAAGGAAGAACCGAATTCTGGACGTGGTTTTGGTACGTGGGAACTTATTTAAGGAAGCAGACTTCTAATAGGACTGTTTTAGTCCAGATGTCCTTTTTCTCTTTACGTTGCCATCTTCAGAGTCCGAATGTGATTTTGATAAGGAAAGACAAGGATCCCTGTATTGTTGCAAGTTCTGTTATGTAAATTTGTTATAAAAACACTTGGGAAACCGAGAGATAGGCTATATTTTGCTTAGATTTCATGCTATATTTCTGAAAACGAAGAATACTCTGTTTCAAGTTATTTCTACTTTAATGAAGAGGACAGCATTGCTTTGAACGTGTTGAGTTGATTTGGAGTTAGATTCCATCTGGTGGTAGAGGGCCCCTGCCTCCTGCATGGCTTTACTTTCGTAATTTAGATAAGTATCTTAGTTGTTTTTACGTTTTTGAAGTTTGAGTTCGTAGTTAATTTCATTAGCCACTATAGTTATACTTGTTCTAAGAACTCTTCCAAAAGAAGAAAATCTTCCAAAAGATCATGATAATGAATGGGAAATGGCTATAGTGTTGTAGGATTTAATTGCAATCTCTTTTGTTCACTATCACGGTTGAACTTATACTAAGCAAACTCTTCCAAAAAATCCTTATGATGTCTAAGGCATGACTGTGATACTGAACGTTTCAGTTGTTTGTTTGCACTAAGTATCATAGCTGATCTTACTCTTAAAACGCCCTTCCAAAATACCATAATGATGGGTAGGAGATAGTTGTGATGTCTTAGTTTTTAAATTGCTTTCAGTCTTTATGTTTGCATTTGCACTGAATTGTACAACCAGGATTGTTCTAAGAAGCTCTTCCAAAATACCAATCATGATGGACAAAACAGGCTGTAGAATCCCATAGATTAATGCATGATAACTTAGTTAGGGTACTCCGGAGTCAAATTGCATTCAATTCATGCTCTGTTATTTTGTTTCAAGTTTGATAATGGCTTGTTAGTTCAGCACTGTTTTAGACTAGTGACATCTTAAGTTCATTTTTAGCTTAACTCATTGCATTTTCACTCCACAATTAGTTGTCATCCACTGCATATTAGATTACATTAGTTGTTAAACTTAACAAAACGGCCTTCATTATTTACAAAACCTCTTCTTGTTCCAAATCTATAATTGATTCATAACCATATGAACAAAAGATAGTACCATTTCAAGGCCTGGAGTACTTTTGCAACTTCTTTACCACTTCATAAACAAAGCCTTTCCTCAAAAAACTACTTTAGAAAGAAATCTATAACTCTTGAGTAAGGTTTAGTGATGTTTAACTAAGTTGCAGAATAGAGCTAGGAACTAGTCTTAGAGTAGAGATCTTATGATGGTATCAATGTTTTCTTCCAAATATGCTTCAACAAATCTTTAATCATGGATAAAATGTTGCATCATTATAAGCTAGTTGTTTAATTGTTTAGTTAGGAGAATTTGTATACTTATTTGACCATTTCTCAAGCTCTCCCAAAATACCTTTGATGAAAGAATTGGACAAGTTAAGTTTATGTTTTGATTCATTTCCTTAAATTCATTATCAAGCTTTGTATTTTTCTTAGTCATAGTTTAGGTTTGATTTTGTTTCAGTATTTGCATTTTCATTTGTCATTTGTCATCAACCAATTAGGCTTCACTCTGTTTTTAACCAGTAGCTTCTTTCCACTAGCTTTTTAGTCATTTTCCTTGAGAACATAAAAACCACCAAAAGACCAAAAACATCATAAACCATCACAAAAGACAAAAAACATCATAAAACACTAAACACAATGCATTAAGAGACAAACACCTAGGCACATACAGTGCACTTCACTTCAGCAGTTTACCAACCCTGGTTGACAATTAAATGAACTCAATTTAGGAGACTAGGTTGAGCACAAACAACAACCACTTCGGTTCACTAACATGCCTTTCCTTGCCTTGCAAATGGCTTGGCTCTTCAACCACTGTTCTCCTTCTGCTATTGACCCAAATATCCAACACTTTCTTACTGATGTAACACTTTTACGTACCAAAGCGATCCTTCTGTGATTGGAAAGCTAACTTTCCTTCCCACTGATAATCTGGTTTCTCCCTTGCACAAACATGCATGCGATGCAAGCTTCTCTTTTGGAAATCAATTTTCCAATAAGCCCATCCGAGTAAACTATATCTATCAATTCATATATCAAAAAAATAGAAACGAAATGACCATTCTTTTACCTCCACGATTCAAAATCCCACATCTGGAAGAATGCATTCGTCATCTTCTTCTCTTCTTGGCGTCACACACACAAACTTGGTCTACAATGGCTGCAAACTTTTCTCACTGAAATTTCTTGGACATCTTGTCTCAAACAACAACCATCAATATGATAAACACTCATGCAAGAAACATACCTTGACGACATATTATTTTGCGCCTCAAAAATAAAAAATATCACATGATGTATTCTCACATATTTGTGTAATACATTGACCAACATATGTCAATTACTTATACATGTTTAAACACAATGAAATCATCAAAATTCCACTGTTCATAAACACTTCTCTCATGCATGGATATGTTTCCTCAACTCTCCCACATAAGTACTATCATAATACAATAATTCCACATTCACATGTACATGTACTCAAAGAGCTGAAATAAACAAATTTTATACAATAAAATGAGTCTCAACATACTCCTCTTTCAAACACCTTCTTGGTGCAAACATGCAACATCCATTGTAAAGGAACAAACCATTTCAATGGCACCTATCCAGAGAACCAAACAGGTACAAGTTTTGGATGCAAATTACAACACCTTGCTTCTTCATGACCTCTTTTGCGACAGTAGGCACATGATACTCAATCATCACTGTCATCAGAAGGCCATTCTTATGGTGCAACATACCCCAAGCCTTCATGCTTAGGCATTTCTTTCACCTCTATTGGGTTTTTGATGCCTTGTTGATTTGCACCAAGACCCAAGCCTTCTTGGTATCCCCTATTTTCCAAGATCCTGGATCCAATACCTTTTTTGTGTCTTTCAAAGGCTCAAAAAGGATTTTCATCAATATGTGCATATAATCAAGAAGCATATGCATGCTCACCATTTGTCTCATCTTTTTATTGAGACACAAAGGTGGCTTCATACTCCTTCCAGATTCTCAAGGTGTTCTCTTGGACTCTTGTGTCTTCTTTTGTTGGGAAAAATGTAAGGAGAGGTGAATAAGTGTGCCATATTCAAAACTTTTACTTTTTCATTCTTAAAACCCATACACTACTTTCCTTTATTAAACTCGCATATACACGCGGATATCCTTCATACAACTCGCGTATTAGAAGAGATCTAATTATGCAGATATTTATTAACTTAGTTCTTTGCAACATTCATTCATCTAATGTTAAGTTATCAGTAAACATGTGCAGTAACAACAGAATAAACCATCACACAAAGCATCACATATGAACACCAGGATTTTAGGTGGAAACCCAAGTCAGGATAAAACCACCACTGCCGTTGTTCAGCCTTCAATATTTTATTATAGATAAAAGATCTTACAACTTATGTACTGGCGCAGACTCATACTAGTACGTAGGCACCCACCTGCGCTCGTTTACCAGCCTCTCCTGGAAGGGAGCACCAACCCCCTGCTCTCGTTTACCAGCCTCTCTTGGAAGGGAGCACCAACCCCCTGACTTGTTTACCAGCCTCTCCTGGAAGGGAGCTACAACCCTCTGACTAAAGGCTGCAGCCCTCAGCACCAATATGGACCACGTTTCATCAATTTTCACACTGGATCCAACAACTTCAATAGAGTACAACTTGCAGGCCACATTTCATCATATTTTCAGACTAGACCCACTCCATACGTTTAAGCACAGTCAAACATCATCAACAGATAGCTATAACACATCAGAACAGATTAGACACTTCTTACCACAGACTTCAGCAAACCCTAGTTTTGCATATGCGCTTCGCTTTCACTGATACTGCGTGTATACGCTCCTTCATGCATATCAACTCGCGTATACATCTACACATACTTTAGAAAACCCCTAACTAGACATACGCGCTTTCCCTTCAATAGATCCGCGTATACACGTGCTTTTACGATGATAAACTCGCCTATACTTCTTCAGACATTTCAGTGCAACACACTTCTTCAGAACAGATGCATAGCTCAGATTTTACCCTTCACTTCAGACAGATGTTCACCTCATCTCAGATCAGATCATTCCATAAACAGATCTAGCAGATACAAATACATTTCAGATCTAGATACCCTTCTTCATCATTGGTGCATCATGCATTCAGATCTATCATTCAACTGTAACCCTTTCCATTCAGATATCCTTCAGAGAGAAGTATTCATTCAAGCTCAAACATCTTGCACCCACACTCATGATTTGCACAATGAATTTCTTCTCTTTATATAGGTTTACCCTTTTTCAATACCATGAGACAAAACCATATTACTTCCGATGGTATTCTTAGACGGGGTCATTTAGACGAATCATTACCCAATACAATGGGTCAATACCATGGTGGTTACCCCTGGTTTTGCACTTTATGAGCGCTTTTGCCCATACGCGACTTGGCACGTTGTTTCCCGCGTGCATACGCGACTTCTCTTAGACAAATCCACGTATGCCTTGAGACATACTCTTTTCATCATAGATCTAGCACATACTGAATTCCTTTCTTCATTACCTTCTGTACTCACTGTAGATAGATCAGATTTACATCATTTAACAAGTTCATCAAGACATATTCTGTCAAGCATAACTTCATCAAGTAGGTTGCCATAAGTACAACACGCTATCAAGTGGGTTGTCATCAAGGACAACACTCAGCATCATATTGCCAACAAACATCATATCACATCATATTTACATCATTTACCAAGTCCATCAAGTCAAGAATAACTTCATCAGGTGGATTTCCATTAAGGACAACACATGTCAACAATCTCATGTCTTCATCTTCATTCAGTGGGTTGCCATCAAGGACAACACTCTGCATCATATTGCCAACAATATCCCCCTTTGGACTTGATGGCAACCATAATGGTGTTTGATCACAACAAATAGGTACATTAAGAATACAATGACATCATGTCACTCTCCCCATTCTTGGACACCATTCTTTCTCTTCATTCAAACACCATGTCACTCTCCCCCTTTGACATCAAGGGCAAAGGGCGGATCAAAACCAACACACTTTCCCCCTTTTTCTCCTCATGTAGAAGAAGCGTTTTTCAGATCTGATGTATACTAAAGTGACCAAGCTCCCCCTGAGTTCATGCTGAATCTTCAAACATATTTTTTCAATGAAGTACATGACTCTATGAACTTCCTATCACAAAAGACTCATACTTACATCAAATATCCAACCAAGTGGATTTACATATGAGACTCAAGTACCCTACCAAGTGGGTTTACACATTTCAACTCAGCTACCCAACCAAGTGGGTTTACAAAATTTGACTCAGCTACCCAACCAAGTGGGTTTATAAATTTGACAAGTCCTTACATGACTGAATATTACAATTTTACATCATGGGTCTCAATAAGACCTTTTCATCAAATTACAAGTATGACCATTTATGACCAACAACAGAAAGACTTTAAGAAAGAGAACATATTTCAGAACCACTATAATGCCAACAATGCATTATACTCAGCAAGGCTAATGCTCCCCCTGAATCTGTGCATCCAAACATCCTTTCCATATGACTAAGGCTCCCCCTTAGTTTATGCATCCTGAACACTTTCAACCAATCATCAAGGCATCTTTAAAACAACAGAGATTGAAATAGTATTATAAGAACTAGAACACCACCATAGATACCAGAGATACTAAACAGCACTGTAGCTATGCTGAAGAAATCTGACCCCAAACAGAAATTTGTCAGCAATCAGACATACGCGGTTTTATGTGAATGAACTCGCGTATATACGCGACTGTGTTTCCTGGAACTTGCGTGTATACGTGAATTTTGTTCAATGAACCCGCGTATGGAAAGTGAAGCATAGAAATTTTCACATTCCTTCATCTCCCCCTGAACTTGTACTTCCTGTACTTGTCTTCTTTACATCAGATGTACTATCAGAAATAAACATAACCAGAATTATTAAATCAACCATGAGAATCATCATACATTGCTCCCCCTGTGATGATACATCCCCATAATGTATCTCACATCACTTCTGCAGTCATTCAGAGAAGTAAGCTTCAGAAGCTGATGACTGCAGTAGGGTCAATATTCCCTACGTTTCTGACCGGTCCTCCTTCTTTTTCCAAATTTGCTTGAACTTTCTAACTGTGCTGAAAATTGTCCACTTTCTCAGATCTGTTCAACCTGCATTATTTTTCTACATGTCTATACTTGTTACAAGAATAACATCTCATGTGTCCAGAGAAATAAGCATAAGAATTATAATGAGTATTTCTAATCTTCCTCCTTTTGCAATCAGCTGCTTTATGTCCATACTTGTTACATGAAAAACAATATCCGTTGAAGAAACCAGAGTACCTTTCTATGTAGGAACTGTTTGTTTGAGGCTGAAATGATCTGCTCCTGCAATTTGCTACAGCATGCCCATAATTATGACATTTAAAGCATTCAACATTATTGAATGATTTCCTTTGAGATTTCATCATTGTTGGTTGACCTTTTGTTTCTTTCAACACTTCAAGTTTTGAATTGACATCCTCTGAATCTTTAGCACTTCCTTGTGAACTCGATTCTCCTTTAACAGTTTCATGAAAACTAAGACCAAGTTTGATAGCAGGAGACCTTTGATTACTCAGAATATTGTCCAAAATCTTAGTACTATCTTGAAACCTCAAAAGTTTAACTTTTTCTTCTAATTTACCTTTGAGAATGTTTACCTCAACCTCCAAGCCTTGGCATTGCTTCTTTATGCTTTCTTCTTTCCCTCTTCCATATTCTACTTGATGATTCAGATTTAGAATCTCTTCTTTCAACCCTTTTTCTTGTTCTTCAAATGCTTGCAGAAGTTCTTCATGCTCCTTATATGATTCTTCTTTGACGGAGATGATTTTTGCTTCAAGTTCTTTATTTTTCTTATTTGATTTTTCCAGATCTTCTTTGAGAGAGATGATTTCAGCTTCAAGGCTTTCACTTCAATTGGTTACTTCATCCTGCTGTCTTTGATGTATTTCTATCTGTCTCTTCATTGTTTCTATCTGTCCATTCATTTTAGAGATCATCTCATTGTAGGCAGATTCCTTCTCATTAATAATCTTTGTTGATCTTTGATAACTTCTTCTAGGTCCACAGCATTACTTTCACTATCTACACCATTGCTTGCACAAAGAAGATTATCACAAGGACCCCAATCACTACCTGATTCATCTTCTTCAATTTCTTCTATACATGTTTTCTGAGATGTCTCCTTGCTTCGAGTAGCCTTCTTCTTTTGCTTCTTTGCCATGAGCACTTTCAGATCTTGGTCAGAATCTTCTTCATCTTCACTGGACACTTCATCATCATCTTCATTTGCATAATAACTCTTCCTCTTTTCAAATTGTTTCCCTTTACCATGTTTTTCTCTATAAGGACATTTAGCAGCATAGTGACCAAATTTTCCACACTCAAAACATTTGAAGGGAAGCTTACCTTTGAATCTTCCAGTACCTAGTTGGAGTTTTCTCACGAAATTTGCTTCTTCTTCTTCGGATATATAGCTGGATTATTTGACAACTTCCTTTTCTTTTCCTTTTGAAGAAACCTTAAAAGAAGCTTCTTTGATTTGAGAAGGACCTCCTTGTCTCATTTCAAAAGCAGTCATAATACCATGTAATTGAACAATAGTAAGAGTTTGCAGATCTTGCCTTTCTTCAATAGCTGAAACTTTAGAGTCAAATTTTGAAGTCAAGGATCTTAAGACTTTTTCCACCAGAGTAGTATCGGTTATGGTTTCACCCAAATTTCTCATTAGATTTACAATATCATCTAGATGAAGAAAGAAACTGGCAATACTTTCATCACTATGCATCCTTAAATTTTCATATTCAATTCTGAGAGTTTGGAGTTTTGCACTTTTTACCTTTGTATCTCCTTCATAGCTCAGAATGATTTTGTCCCATATTTCTTTTGCTGAATTTAGCTACATCACTTTAGCAAATTCTGGTTCAGACATGCTTCCTAATAAGACATTCACTGCTTTGGCATTGATTTCATACTTCTTCCTTTCAGCCGCATCAGTAGGAATACTTGCCGGATATTGATAGCCTTCTTCCACGATTTCCCATACTTCTGCACCAAGACTTTGCAGATATGATTTTGTTCGTACCTTCCAGAATATCAGATTGCTTCCATTGAATAAAGGTGGCTTTAGAGACATTACTCCTTCAAGACTTCCCATTGCGACGGATCTCCTTCAAGCGATCAAGCTTCTGCAGAAGAACCTGCTCTGATACCAATTGTTGGGAAAAATACTGAGAGGGGGGCGGGGGGGGGGGTGAATCAGTATTTAGGGCAAACTAAAATTTTTTACTTTTTCACTCTCTAAAACCCATACGCTACTTTCCTTTAGTAAACTCGCGTATACACGCGGATATCCTTCATACAACTCGCGTATTAGCAGAGATCTAAATATGCAGATATTTAATAACTTAGTTCTTTGCAATATTCATTCATGTGATGTTAAGTTATCAGTAAACATGTGCAGGAACAACAGAATAAACCATCACACAAAGCATCACACATGAACACCAGGATTTTTAGGTGGAAACCCAAGTCGGGAGAAAACCACCGCTGCAGTTGCTTAGCCTTCAATATTTTATTATAGAGAAAACATCTTACAACATATGTGCTGGTGCAGACTCTACCAGCACGCAGGCACCCACTTGCGCTCGTTTACCAGCCTCTCCTGGAAGGGAGCACCAACCCCCTGCTCTCATTTACCAGCCTCTCCTGGAAGGGAGCACCAACCCCCTGACTCGTTTACCAGCCTCTCCTGGAAGGGAGCTACAACCCCCTGACTGAAGGCTGCAACCCTCAGCACCAATATGGACCACGTTTCATCAATTTTCACACTGGATCCAACAAATTCAATAGAGCACAACTTGCAGGCCACGTTTCATCATATTTTCATACTGGACCCACTCCATACATTTAAGCACAGTCAAACATCATCAACAGATAGTTATAACACAGCAGAACAGATCAGACATTTCTTACCACAGACTTCAGCAAACCCTAGTTTTGCATACGCGCTTCGCTTTCACTGATACCGCGTGTATACGCTCCTTCATGCATATCAACTCGTGTATACATCTGCACATACTTCAGAAAACCCCTAACTGGCCATACACGCTTTCCCTTCAGTAGATCCGCGTATACACGCACTTTTACTATGATAAACTCTCCTATACTTCTTCAGACATTTCAGTGCAACACACTTCTTCAGAACAGATGCATAGCTCAGATTTTACCCTTCACTTAAGACAAATGTTTGCCTCATCTCAGATCAGATCATTCCATAAACAGATCTAGCAGATACAAATACATTTCAGATCTAGATACCCTTCTTCATCATTGGTGCATCATGCATTCAGATCTATCATTCAATTGTAACCCTTTCCATTCAGATATCCTTCAGAGAAAGTATTCATTCAAGCTCGGACATCTTGCACCCACACTCATGATTTGCCTGATGATTCTTCTCTTTATATAGGTTTTACCCTTTTTCAATACCATGAGCCAAAACAATATTACTTCCGATGGTATTCCTGGACGGGGTCATTTAGACGAATCATTACCCAATACAATGGGTCAATACCATGGTGGTTACCCCTGGTTTTGCACTTTATGAGCGCTTTTGCCCATACGCGACTTGGCACGTTATTTCCCGCGTGCATACGCGACTTCTCTTAGACAAATCCGCGTATGCCTTGAGACATACTCTTTTCATCATAGATCTAGCACATACTGAATTCCTTTCTTCATTACCTTCTGTACTCACTGTAGATATTTAACAAGTTCATCAAGACATATTCTATCAAGCATAACTTCATCAAGTAGGTTTCCATAAGGACAACACGCTATCAAGTGGGTTGTCATCAAGGACAACACTCAGCATCATATTGCACAAACATCATATCAAATCAGATTTACATCATTTACCAAGTCCATCAAGTCAAGAATAACTTCATCAGGTGGATTGCCATTAAGGACAACACATGTCAACAATCTCATGTCTTCATCTTCATTCAGTGGGTTGCCATCAAGGACAACACTCTGCATCATATTGCCAACATCTTCTTCCTGCTCCTCAACATAAGATGCTAATTGTACCTCTCACACATCATGTGGACAGAAAAAACAAATGTGTCCATATTCCATCTTGGAAGGACTTTCTACATCAGCAAATTGTATCAAATTTGTAGAAAACAAAGAAGTTTGTGGTGAATATGGTGGTGAAACACCATTAGTTTTACCTTCTTCCCTTGTGAGACTTGTAGGATTTTCCCCTTGAGATATGATCTTCTAAGCATCAATACTTTCCGAAGGTGAAACTTGAGGTGGGGCTTGTGGCAACCCTAGCCTCCTTTTCCTTGTTCCTATTTGGGAAGTTATACCAACAAGATTTCCTTCTCCTCTCCGAAGCTTCAACCTGGTAAGCATTTTCACCTTACAACAGACAACCCTCTTTGCACAAATAAACACAAGAGAAAATGAACCTGTCACTTCGATACCAACATGATCTGAATATGGGCTAACTTTTTAATACTATGCAAGATCCCTCATTAGTATTAAAAATATGTTCTTATGTGCATAGGAAATTTACCGAGCCTTAATATTAACACAAGGATTTATTTTTGGTGCCTTTCAAATAATTCCATGAGCATATTATAGACATGAAATAATTAAGCACATCAAAGAAAAATACATCCTACAACAAAAAATAATCCATTTGATGAAGAATTTCACCCCGCTTGGGCTACATCTCCTTGAATCAGCTCTAAGGCATGATTCATTGTTATTATTCTCCAAATTCAAAATGATGAGTACATAAATGTGTTGATGTGAAATGGTAAGTTTCTCCTAAAAAGAAACAATTCCTGCAAATTCCATTTACCATACACTTACTGTCAGCAACTCATGGGCATCTTACCAAGATCCATTACTCAAATATGAAAGAGCATCAAATTTGTACTTCAATAAATGTAAGTACATCAACAATATTTTTCTCTAAAACAAATAAAGAGAAAATATGAGGAAAATTATACAACACTGTTGCAAAGGCTGCTGCTGAAAACATATGGAGGCTAGAAGATCCCTGTAAGATCATCTCCATCTCAAAATCCTCCAAGACCTGGCTCAATATCTGAATGATCCATACACCCTCCTGGTTCAACCTACAATTTGAACTTGAATATGTGATATAAACAGGAAACAGAAGTTACCAATGGATTCAAAGCATCCATAAACCCTTGAGTAGCCTCTTCTGGTTCTTCAATTGGTCTATAGGTCGTCTAGGCATGGCCTCCTCTCCTGGTGGCCCTTAGCATATTTTATCTTCAAGTTGGAAAAACACCATCAAGAAGTGCTCCTTTGCCTTTGAAACCTGTCCCGATGGATTCCTAGCATGCCAAAATCCTAAGATTGACTTTTCCTAAGCCCAATTTGGTCAAATATTGCTCAATATAGGCCTCATTTACTCCAGGCCTAGAAAACTTCCATTAAAACTGGAAGACTGCTAGTTAAGTCCACTAAAAGTGGAAGTGTCGTCAAAATTGGCGCGCTCCGCTAAAAATTTTCTAGTTTAACTCGCATTTAATTAATATTTAATTGTGATTAGTGCTAATAGCACTCTTAACGTGGCCTCCTCCCTTGGTTTTCGGCGCTTAGTCATGTTGGGAGAGGGCTCGCCCCATGGGGTTGGCTCCCTCCTCCCCCGCCATTGGATCTACGTAACCTTCATATAGAAGTCGATGGGATATGCTTTACAAACACTGCTCAGGGCTTAATGGTGAAGGTGTTGGGTCGTAGGGTGGAGGTTCGGGGTTCAATCCCGACCTCGCCGTTACAATATGCTTTTCCCCCTTGGCGCGGACTTTGGAAAATTGAATATGTGGGTTTTTGAGTTTTAAAACTTTGTTTTAAATTAAAATTTAATTATAATTAATATATATATATATATATATATATATATATATATATATATATATATATATATATATATCATAAAAAAAATTTGCACCACATTTAAAAAAATTGCACTTGCACCTAAAACTGAAAATTTGACCCTAGGCGGTCACTGGACATTTTTCACCTTCACACCCTAGCACTGGCGAACCTGGTCACAACACTTGGCACAATGTCATTGGGTGAAAACAGGTGAATGTCCCTGGAGTGCTGACTAGATTGTACGGATGCCTAGTCAGCATCCTTGTCAACCCTACAAAATTTTTGTCTGTTCTACATGGTAGTCAGTGGGCTCTAACTCCCTCATACAGAGTCGGATTTTGATGAAACGAATTACGCCAAAATCAGGGTGTCGAGCTGGTCGCGATTTCTCAGGTTCCACACCTTTTTTAACACTTTGAATTTTGAGCAAATTTTTGCCCCTGATTCAGATTCCGATCAAGGCCTTGGTTGGGAAAATGCTATGGAAGCTCGATGACAGTTGTAGGTTGAGTTAATAATCCTGGAAGCCCTAGTTGGAACAAACAATTTGGATCCCTAAACATATTAGATAGATACCAATATGGTGTTGGTTGTTATGTCTGGCCATGAGGTGGAATCACTGGTTGAGGGTTGAGGTGGTTTTGCCTCTAGAAGCCCTGGTTTGGTTTTTATTAATGGTTTTTATGAGATCCCACATTTGTACTTAGAATATGGCATGGGGGTGAATGGATGAAGAGATATTTTTCTCACCCATGTCCATGGTCGGGTGGAATGTGGAAGTCCCAAACCTGGTTTCATTTTTCTTATGGAAATCAGAGCTCGTTTCCTCTTGTATTAATGGGTAAATATTCTTGTCATTATAAGGCTTATATGGTTGTTATTTTCTCGGCAATTTTTTTGTTTATATGTTGGTTATGAATGTGTTTTATGATGGTCATGATGTATGTCTCTCATCATGTTTTGATTTGTAAATGAATGAACAATGTATTTATGCCCAATTAGATGGTAATGTAGTTAATGTGATGAGGCAAAAATGCTTCGCAGTGATTCTGTGATACGTATGAGACCCCTATGCTCAGATCTATTAAACCTCTAGATTACATATTTGTGACATGTTTGATGAGATTCCTATCATGGCTAGTAGGGGTCCAGTCAAGTCCTTGTCCAAGTGTTTGCTTTTGTACCATTAATCCACTATTATATTTCGTTTCTGAAAGTGTCATGGTGTTCTGGGTAGTGACCTGGGCTCTGGGCCTTAAAAAGTGGCTCAAATCCTAGGGATGTTGGCACAGATTTGAGGAAAAAATTCCCTAGACGCATGCATGCCCATGTTGTGGGAGCATCCAAAGCCTCCCAGACACACCCTTTCCCATATCAAGGGAGCTTTCGAAGGTTTCACAGTCTAAAAGCTTAGTGGGACCCAGGGGATGGATGATTGAGTGGTTGGAATGACATTCGAGAGTTTTTTTGTTAATGTGGAAGGTTTTGTTGATGTGTTTTCATCAATTCCACTTCCGTAAGGTCACCTAGGAGGTTGAATCCCATTTTAGTGGCCTCTCATCACAATTTTACCTGGGTTGGATGGTTACATGGGTAGATGTGGGATGAGGGTGTTAAAAAACCAAGATGATATTGTGTTAAGTAGTGCTGAAGTTGAATATGTTACTACATGTGAAGTAGGAAAAGAAGCAATTTAGTTAAGAAATTTTTTGTCAAATTGTTTTGGAAAGCCTCTAGATCCTACAGTGATAAATTGGGATAATCAAAGCAGCATCAAGATGTCTAAAGACCCCGTATTTCATGCCAAGATGAAGCATATCAATAAAAAGTACCATTACATTATAAATATGGTATGATATGGGGTCGTGACACTACAATATATTATGACAAATGAATAAGTAGCTGACATGTTGACGAAATCTCTTCCAAATAAGAAGTTTGAATATTTCAGAAGCATGCTTAGATTGGCCGATATCACATATATAGTTGATAGGGAGAGATGAAGAATCTTGTGGTGAAAAGATACTTGGGAGGACATCAAGTCGGCCTATGTGTTGATGTCTAGATCCCAAAGTAGGGATGAAAATGTTGGTCATGGAGCTCTAACCTTGGATACACACCTAGATCCCTAGGTTGGTGTTAGATCTTAAAATCATAATGGTACCTAGAGTGGCTAGATATTGAGTACACCTTAGTCCCACCCGATTAGAGTACCCTAGTCAGGTATCTAATATGTATCACTATGTGTGTTATGATTCTTCATAGTTCTTATCATTTTGAGATATTCCATGTACCTATATATGTAATTATGAATACCTCCCTAGTTAAGAGGGAGTGTTGAAGAATGTAACTAGTATCAGTCTTCATAATTTTACCTGATGAAAAGAAAGAGAAAATAAATTTATTTTAAAATAAAAATTAATTTTGAAGCATGGGTTTCATGATATTTTATTTATTTTCTAGCTCAAATCCTCCATTGAAGGCTTCTATGTTTTGTCATGAGTCACTAAAGTCATTGTCAAATTTTTAGACACTTTTTGGACTTTTGTATCATGTAAAAAGAATTAATTTTGAGTCATAAGATTCATTTGTCACCTCCACACCAAGTCAGCCCTGTTCTCATGAAGTCAGCCTGGATTAGGGATATTTGACCAAGAAAAAGGAGTATATATAGAGGCATCTTGACTCATTTGTAGCACATACTCAACAAGTTCGATCTATAAGAGAATGAGCCAAAAAAGAAGTGTGAAGTTGAGGAGAAAGAAGGAAGAAGTTGGGGAAGATAAGAACCATGTTTTTGGAAATCTATCTCTAACACGTGCAAAGTTACTATACTATAGACGGGGCCAAAATTTTTGAATCTATTGCAGGTCCAAAATTTTGTAGTTGGGTGCCGAAATTATGGATTGAAGCTACATATACAAAGTTGACACTTGGAGACTTTGGTAGGGAACATCTAATGGAAGAACAAGATGACTTGGTGATTGGATGAGGTCTTTGTCTAGGTTTAAAAGGTCTTGTATTGTCTCATCTTGATTTTAATCTATTAGTGGAAGAGTTGGACTGGGTTTTCCCCTTGGAGGGGTTTTTCCTTGGTTGAGTGCCTACATCTTGTGTCTATTATTATTTTGGCCTTCATATACATTTAATTTGGTAATTTCTTAATGAAATATAAACTAACAAATAAGTGAAAGAAGCCAACAAAAATCACAAGTAATTATCAAGAAAGAGGAATCAAACCCCAATTCCTATAAGCATTGATTTCTCAACACCGTGGTGTCTCAAATTATCGCATTTGGAATTATTCAATTCAGTTGGATATCCACATCCAGAGGATTTTCATTGAAAACAAAGTCCCTAGTGACAGAGTGTTATAGAGCCTTTGTTTCTTTTATTTTCCTTATCACTATTGTGTTATAGCTAACAAAGCCTTGGTTTCTTTTATTTTCCTGATTACTATTGTGTTTTAGCTCATTGATGAGTGCAAGCTATGTTGAAGATAGAGGCCTTGTATCCATTTTTAAGATCAACATCTCTCTACGAGAATAAGAAAAAATATTATTGTTTAGTTTCCATAGAGTATCCATGTTGGTGAAGGAAGTGGGTTATAAGTCCCTCACTTACATATCAATTATTGAAGGGGGTCACATGTAGATACATGATGAAGTTACTAAATATTACTTATATATATTTATTTCATACTTCCACAAGGAAAAGTCCAAGTCATGAATTGTAATTGTAATCCTTCATGTTACTTTTCTTTGTGTTCATTTTCTTCCTCCATGTTTTTGACACAATCACCCATCATACATGATATAGTTAATGTACCTCAGGTTTTTCTTTAAGAGAGTATAGTTCAAAACCCTCTATAAAACCCATCCTAATAGCTTATTTGAAATGGAAAAGTATTGATAAATTCCCAATTGATCGCATGAGTGATTATGGGGAAAATGATTAAAGAGAAAATATTACTAGTGGCCCGATTGCTCATAAAGATTTAGCGCAATTATGTGTCTCCTTTCTAGATGTAGAAACTGATTGTAAAAAAAAATGAATCACCATTTACCCACCAATCCTTTATCAATGGTGGTATCATGGTGGTTGTCAAAAATAGAGCAAGGCTAAGATACATACATATTCCATGTTGTTTGCCCAAAAAACATATTGTTGATCCACTATATGCTACTTGACATTTGTGGCTTCCCCATATCATAATGAAGATTGTCATGGTTGGAATTCATAACCCTTTTGCCAATTTTTTTAGACAATCTCTTCCAAAATTGCAAGGAGTGGAAATAAAATTTTATAGGCTCCAAATTTAGATATCTAAATATGATAAACAACAATATAGATGATTAATACAATAAATATTTTCATAAACCAAGATGCATGTCAATGATGAATGAAGAAAGACTAAAGAAAACATATGAAGATTGAAAATTTTTGCACCCCTATGAAATATCGCACCTTAGTTTGGATCAATCCAATGAATTTGGTCTATAATTAATGTGCTTTACCACTTAAGGTAAAAAATTCTACCTACTTCAAATTTTATCTCTAATTTTTCCCAAAATCATATTTCCAATTTAATGGTCATGAATCTTGGGGATATATGACTACAGTCACATGATTTGATGCACAACGAAAATAACTATTGGGATAATGAGCTTCACGTTAACACTAGCAATATCAAATTGTACTTGAGCGGTCATTAGAACATTTAAATTTTAGGTTCACAGTTGCTTTCAAGCGAGAAGAAACATCCAAAAACCCAACCCCGACTTAAACATTGGGAAGGAACTAATCATCTCAATTTTCACTTTAATTTTAAACATATTTTATTGGAAATTTTAGGAAAAAGAATGCATTCAGGACAGAAAACAAAAAAACATTTTTTTGGAGTTGATATAGGAAAACTAGTAAATGGGCCACATAACCATATTGATTTAACTTCAATGGTAAAGCCTTAAAATTTCTATCTAGCATCATTGTTGGAAGTCATGTCAATATTTGGGATTGGAAGGGGATCACATGTTATTATAAAATGCATATGTGGATTCCTGAAAAATGGCACATCGAATTGAGGAAATATCCTCATTTTACTTATCACTGAATAATAATATAAGTGAATATACTATTGGACAATTCTACAAAGAAAATTTTTCTTCATATTAAAGCCCCAAAAAAAAACTAGAATTTTTATGTGACTAGTAATAAATAACAATTCCATGACATGGGAAGTTTTGCAGAAGGAGAGTAGGCAGAGCTCTAGGATTTGTACACTAAGTAGAATGGAGGTAATATGATCAAACATATTCAAATATATTCTTGTTATTATTAGCTAGAAATTCCAAATATTTCAGAATTTTTTATGCTCAAGTGAGATCTATGAGGCCAAGTTGTAGAATCCTTCTTAAAAAAGAGAGCCCATGACAGTAGTTAAGTTGATAATTAGAAAGTCCCAAGCCTGGGGCTTCTTTGATAGACATGTAGCTTCTTTGATCATTTAAGATGGATCTAAGTTGGTTATAGTCTCACTCAACTCAATAGAACTCAATATTCAAAACTTATGTTGTTGGATATGAAAATATCAAGATACATATATTTGCATTCATACTTCTATTTATGTCTAGATGTGGTGTCTCTCCTTTTATTTCCCTACACAAAAAATTTTATATTAATTTTACAAATAAAATATCTCTTTCATATATATAAAGGTTTATTTTAATTTGTATCTATATTTTGATAACATGTAGTATTACTACTTTTTTTTTAACCAACACATGCTAATGTAAGCATTAACCATGTGACATCATCTATAGCATATTAGACTATAGGTCTAAAACCTTTCAACACAATCAAATTCTCACTATGTAAAGGTCAAATAAGGTCTATGATTTGGTTCCAATAATTTAGGAGAATTCAAGTCTTTGGAGACTCGTCCCTGGTGATCAATTGGATGAAGGAGTCATCATAATTGCATAATTTTACTCTTAAGCGAGTTGATGATGATCTTAACGAGATTGAATATTCCTTTGTTTATTCTTTCACCTATATTTCTAGGGAACTAAACATCATACAAGACCCCTAAGGTTGGTGTAAGGTAGTATGGGAGGGATTAATTATCCCCTTTCTAATAAAGTTTTCTGATATTGTATCTCCTTGTTGTTCATTCTATTTCCAAGGTCTTTAGGATTTGTTGGGCAGTCTGTATGTTGGTTACATAGTTTTGTAGCTCATATTTTTTTCTTAGATAAATGTGACATTTTCTTAGGAAGATCGGTGTTTAGTATAAATTAACCAAGAAATCTAATAATTATATGAAAAGTGTAAGGCCAAATATGATTATTATAATGAGTAATTATTATGGTATATTAGGTGGGGATATAAGAATGTATGCGATAAAAGGTTTAGTCCTTTTTCTATGAATTGCTTTTGTTAAGTGCTTGAAAGCACCCGAAGAGTGTAATTTATTCTCTCCCTATGAATAGAGGTCATTTTTTTTCTTGGGAAAAAAAATTCCTACTATGCCAAACATTTTTTATGTATATCGGCACCCTGTTTCAATGAAATCTAAATTTAAACAACATAACTTTAAAATATAAAACTGAAGAGAGATGTGGATGGTAATACCAAATAGGAAAAAATAAAATGCATCCAAGAGTATCTTAAAAAAGGCTCCTTTATTCTCTTGATCATGTTTTCTACCATTATACCTAGTATGATTGCATGGAATAAATCATTTCTTTAATTAGAACTAAAATGCTTATAAAGAACAAACTACAACGAAAATTCAATCAGTATGAGAAAAATCTTTAGCATAACACTTGTTTCTTATGCCCAACTACTACATGGACTTGTTTTTCAACCCTTATATTGTCAAAATTTTGAAGCTATGTTGATTGAAAGTTCGTAGTAATAATTAAATGCATGTCATAACAGAATAAATTGAATTTTACATTAAGGTTGGCTTACCAAGTGGAATCATCTACAAAGCTACTTTCAGTTCATGTTGATCTCTTCTTATTTCTACATTTTTAGCGATTACCACATGCATACGTGCCACTACCATGCATTTGCAATCCAAAACAACAACTTCCAAATCATTATTTTTTTTATATGCATTCACATAAGCCCTGTAAAGTATAAAATAATGCTTTAGTTCAGCATGAACTTGGACACTAAATCCTCATACATGAAGTATTTACTAAAATATCAACAAAATTTCCTTAAAAATCCTAAATTCATTTGAAATCCAATAAAAAAAAGCTTTATTAATGTAACCATGTATCTACATTCAAAGTTTAGATGAGCGAGAACATCAAGAAAAATTTCTAACAGTTAACGATCTCAATTTTTTTTTTTAAAGTTCATTGAATAAAAAATTAGTCTCAAAATAAATTTTCTATATCAATTCCCACAGTGCTACATCAAAATTTCAACATTTTTTTTCGTACGGTTGTACGCAATTAGGATCAACAAATTGATTATGAATATATCCACCCATATAAAAAAAGAAGAAGAGCAAAGCAAAATGAACCTCTCATTGAATTTTCTAACAAAAAATAGTAGAAGCAATAATACAAAAATATAACGAAGAACAACAATAACAAAATTTCATCTTCAATAATGTGCCTACATTAACTCTCCCACTCCTTGGTTTGAAAAAATAAGTAGCTCAGTACGGACTTTGAGAAATACAATGATTAGAATTGTTTGAGGATCTTGTCACATCATTTAAACCTTTCAGAATCAGGTCATCCTCCAATGTCTTCTAAGTTTTAATAAAGAGTTCTAGCACCTATATTCAATATTCTTCACCTTGAGTTGAAAAAATGTCTTACAGGCTACTAGATTCTATGATAATCTCATTTCTCTTATTGACTCCAAATTATTGACTCCAAAAATATCACTGCTACTATTTTCATCTATGTTTGTATCAATTTATTGTAAGTTTTCGATGTATATGTTTCCTTTCTTTTGTTAAGATAAAGTATGTTGATGTATATTACATTAAATTAAAAGCCTCAAGTGTTATATTTATTACAGGATTATTTTATGCTAAGTCCATAGAGGTCTTAGAATTAAATCTCATTAGGCCCTTTCAGTTTGCCAAGAAACTATGTCACTGGTAGGGGACATTTTCATAAAGGTTGGCCCAATACCCTTACCCCTATCCATTTCTTAAGTGTTTGAGGATGTGTTGAATTATCAAGATTATATAGGGCATCGGTTAACATGGATAGGAAAGCATGGGTCCATTCATGTGCACCCTCAGTTTCCTTTCTTGCCTAAGATTATTTTGAATCTATGATGAATGCATTCCAAACTACATGATAAATAACAATCATAACAAGAAAAAGGAAAAAAAATATATGAGATGGAAGATATCCAATTCAGCAGATGAATTCTTAACATGACAAGTGGCATAGGAGGGAAAGTAGGTATTTTTAGAGGGTCCAAACCACTTAATAGCCTCCATCCTAGTCTCAAACCTAAAGGTGGATACATGATGCCTTGACTTTGGGGCATATGTCGGACAACATGAGGAGTAGATGCATAGTACATATTTGTATATCCTCCAATAGAATCTCCTCTAGGGCTAGAAAGGGATAAAATAGTCTAGGAAAAATAGGTTTGCAACAACATGCATCTAGCTTCCATGTGCTAAGAAATAGCTACATAAAGAGGTTTTCATGCAACATATACCCTTCTTTTGAGCCCTTCCAGCATATATTACCTTATTACCTACTATCATAAGATATTAGACAAATATGGAATTAACAATGAACAAGTAAGCTCAAGTGTAAAACAAAATAAATATACCAAAATTTGGTTTCAACAACTAGTCTACTACAAATACAATGACCAAATAGATTTACCTATCTGCAAACCATTCATACCCTCGACTATGTTTTTAGCATCATCTAGATCTTCAAAGTCTACAAATCCAAATCCTCTTGGATTGGCACTTTCATACCTCATTACAACTACATTGGATAGTTTTTCAAAATTCTAAAACAAAATCTCCTCAATTACACCATCTTCCAGGTTCTTAACATACAAATTGGAAAAAAAATTATTTACAAAAAATCCAATCCTATCATTCCTTTTAATGAAATTTCCCACATATCTATGAAAAAATAATGCACAAAATAATAAGGCTTCAGAAAAAT
Source organism: Pinus albicaulis (assembly GCA_034641835.2). Taxonomy (NCBI): domain Eukaryota; kingdom Viridiplantae; phylum Streptophyta; class Pinopsida; order Pinales; family Pinaceae; genus Pinus; species Pinus albicaulis. The sequence goes on from CM076569.1 coordinate 610,723,643, forward strand.
GGGCATTGAATTTAGGAAATTACAAGAACTAGTATTGCAAACCAAATATCATTTCCCTGCTCATGGTTTTTTAAAACTTGATATGATTAAGAGATTAGGAGGATGTTTCCTTTCAGTTCTCTAGAAAAATGAGTAAACAATGGTTAGGTGTTATTCAGGACTTGGTTTTGAATCTTTATGTCAGAAAAAGATATATAAATTGATGAAGCATAGTATAAAAATAAGTTAGGGATTCATATTGAGTGTGCTAAAAAAAATAATGACAATAAATGGATGTGCATGAATTGTTGCAGTGTTTGTAGTGTTGTATGCCTAATGCCTCGGATGATAATTTTGCACTTATATGTAGCTATACAATATTAAATGTAGGTGAAGGCTTACATTTATGTGTGGAAACACATTACTAAAAGAAATTCAGGGGATTATTATTATTGATTGTTGTGGATAAGGGTTTATCATTTTTGTGCATGAAAACAAGATTAATAGAATTATTGATTGTTGCATATACATGTTTATCATCTATGCGACTCAAGATAATAGATTAAACATCAAGGGTTAACATATTGAACAAATGTAGGTTTTCAAACCCTACAATTATATTATTTTTTGATATTCTATGCAACTTAAATGCATTTGAATTAAAAAATATATATCTAAATAGCAATTTCGTAGATAAAACCACAATAAACAATGTCTCCAAATATAATCCTCCATAATCACCCCATTCATTTAGGGTTAATATCATGAAACCATATACTTACACTTACTTTCCCTCTAACAACATCCCATTAAGCTTCTCAATGGTTGTGTTTGCAGCTTCCTCCATTTAACAACGCAAACCCATATCCCTTGCTTTTCCATCTTGGTGCACTACTTTACATGACATGATATTCCCAAATTTGACAAAGGTATCACGAATACTTTCATTCCTAATAGACTCATGCAAATTCTACAAGATTCCAACAAAACCCATGTCAGAGAATCTATTAACCAACTTATTTTTAAATAAAATTGTGAAAATTTGGGAAAAGAGCATCAATCAAACCCTACTTCCCTAAACCCTAAATGCCATAAAACATGAAATTCAAGAAACTCTTATAATGTACCTCAATAAATATGTTTCCAACTCCACTCCTGCGTGTTGTAGGGTCTCAGTGAGACCACATTATCCAAATGGGTTTGCCATTCAATTCCTTGTAATTCAAAAGTTCAATGGCCCACATAGATACACATACATAGAAAAATCACATTAATTAATCAATCAATTCATAAAGAATGAAAACAAAATAAATAAAGAATGAAAATCACCATCTTTAGGGTCAATAAAATTGACAAATCCATAGCCAAGGGAGTTTTGGGTCATGCTATTCAGGAAGACTCAAAATGATGTCAACAGTCCCATAGGAATGAAGAATTCGATAATTTGGTTATTCATGACCTCAAGGTCGAGATCCCCCACATGGAGAATTGTTGTCACTGCCATCACTGATGATAACAATATCCCTCTACCTAATAAAAACCCTAATTTTTAATCAAAAAAATACGGATATTAAGAATAACAACAATGGCTAAATCTTAATGAGTTTTACCCTCTTTTGTTTGTTTTTTCAATTTCTTACTTTCTCATTTGTTTGTTTCAGTTTTTTACTCTATGTCATCATCCACTTCGCTCTAGTACCCCTCCTCTTCCTACAAATTTTGATCCAAAATGATAGTCCACTTCCCAAAAATACTGAAATTGGAATTATAAGCAGACGCTCAAATCATAAGCTTGTGCTCTTCAACACATGTCATTCCATATTTTTCCTTTTTTAATACCTGACATGGTGAGAAAAATACCCAACAAGAAATTTTCATGGAGAAAATATTTTGAGAAGATATTAAATGAAAACAATTATCATCAGATATTTGACTAATGTATCTTCATATATCTAATGATAATTATTTTTTTCAGTCATCCAATGAATGTCAGGCCTTTAAAAAAAATACAAACAATGCAGGTAAAATCCAACAATACGTTCAAATTGTTGGAGTATGGCATCATATTTTCCATCCATATGTATTAGTGCATCACTATCATATCCCCTGGTGTATCATTCACTACTTCATCATTAGTCCACGAGTAAAGAAAACAACGATCAACCACTTAAAGTACATAAATCCATGCTAATTCCAAACATGTTATAAACAATCCTTTGAATAGTCATACATAGTCATGTAAGTAGCTCTGTGAATTAGGAAATATATATCAACACTTACAGGGATCTACAAGTCCCCATACCATGAGAATAATCATGCAAACATCTCATTAAATACAACCAAGAATAATGCATTCCTCCATTAACAATATTGATGCATATCAAGTAAACACACGGAATCATGTATATAACTTTATGAACCATTAGGATAATAATAACCTATAGATCCATAACCTTATCATGACGTTGAATGCATATAAAGAAAAGCACTCACTATGATTATACATAGGTCTCAAAAATATTTATGAGCAAGACTTATCCCATATACACAACACATAAATTGAACTACTAATGAGATCACCCATAGACATGGTCACAATAGTGAGCTTCCCAAACTTCAAAGTTATAAAGATAGTTGATACTCAAGATAGCACAATTAATCTTGAGTGACTTCGGGTCACCAATCAGGGGCATGTAAAACAATCATGAAAATAACTAAGAATGTTGTAACCTCATAGCTCAAGGAACTCATAATCATGATTAGATAATAAATTATACATTATTACATAAATGACACATGATTAATCATTAATCATAAGCATAGTAAGGCATACCATATCTCATAGGCTAAAATGCATAACTAAGAATACCTATCTGAGTATAATGATTTAGCTAGCAACTAAAAGAGGGACTTCTACTCTCCACCCAACAATAGACCAGCTACACTACAATATTTCTTGCAACTGACCACCCCTGAGTTGACTCAGAGTCTAAGCAGTCAAGTGCTCAAGGTTATTTACACCAATTATTAGGAAAACAGATAACCAAGAGGAGGAATCCACAAATTAGGTGGTTTACAAACTGCTTCTAGGAAGCAAGCACCATAAAGACTGACTCAATCTCTCAAAAACAAATCGTGGGAACTCAACCAAGATTCAGTGAAAGTTTTCTAAGTCTAGGAACCCGAACTCACTCTAAAGGTTGTCTTCTAATCCCTTATGCAAGCACCCAGTTAATCAATATTTACCTAAGTTCTCTTGATCAAATTAACACCAATAGACAAACAGGGTATCACCAAAATGCATAGAACTATGTTTGAATCTCGTTTCAATTATTTTTGGTAACACACTCCTAATAAATTCCCTCGCTCCTCTACATATGGTTCGATTTGCACCGTGATATTTTCTCATGTGACGACCCAAATTCCCCTTCACTTACTTCATGGGGAAAATGATCATCATGGGCACTCTTCCTACCCAATTTCTCCTTGCCAAGAATCATTCAGTGTGCAACCTTAGTTATGCTAGCGACTTCCCCTGTTCACCACTTCCCTACTCCCACTTCTTCATGTAACTTCTCTTGCATGTTTACTTCCTCAACACATCCTACCAGATTAAGGATAGTATGGTCATGTCCTTTTATGCATTCTACCCATACAAAACTTCAATTTCTACATTGGCAAACAATTTAATTTTCTAGGGAGATGGGTAGGTAAATAAATGAAGTAGCTTGGGTTTGGGTTTAAACATTGCACAAGCAACTCCTCCTCCTCAATCTTTGAATATGTCTCCCCTCCTCCAGCTTAGCCATATTTTCCATTTACACATTATTTTACATGAATTATAATTCATAGTGTCATTTATAAGAGGGTGAAAAATGGTTGTTACAACAAGTGCTTTATTTATTAAGGATCATAACAACTGGTGATGAATAAGGACTAGTACTAGGGTGGATGAAACTAGTATCAAGTGACTCCCTAACTATATTTTTTATTTCATTATTTTTAAAGAAATTGGATGGTGATAAGGGCATACATTCAGTGGGAGGTTACAGAGTATGAACATAATAGAGTGATCATGCTCACATCAAGAGGGTGGTAGGTCTTAGGGAGTTTAAAAATGAATTATTGTTTAGCTAAAACTAATTCCATGTCTAAATGGATGGGTTGAGAAGGTTTCTCAAAGGCTTAAATGGCATAGAATTTTACCAAAATCCCTGAATGCACTTTTTTAAGAATATTTTTCATAAAATGTGATTTGATGATATCTAGATAATTGGTTGTGATTCATTTGAAAGTATAGCAATGACCTCCTACTAGAAACTCATGGAAATATAGGGTTATGGGACGTAATGTTTTCAACCATTTAACACGTAAGAAAATATAACAACCACCTAATTCAATATAAAACATGTGGGTATAAGGGAATATCACCCATTTGAATCTCGATATTTTCATATTGGCCACTAAATTTCATGGAATTGCCATGAACAATCATGATCTAGCAGTGTGTTTCTTGGGATACATTTTGGTGAATGAGGTTATGAGTTCTATAATTATCAATTATAGAATAAATTTGTGATGTTTTATGTATCCAATCAATTTTATGGTTTGGGAAATTGAAATACTAGATAAGGCATGTAGGGAGATTTGGGATTCAACATCTTATGAAGTAGATTGAAAAATATCTTCAATAGGTGTAGTAAAAGGATCTTGAGGTATAGCGTCAGATTCATCATCTAAAATATCATCTAAAATGGACATAAATATGTTTTGCTTCTAACATTTATTCTTAGGAAAATATTTCTCATCACAATTGCAATAAAAAAATTTAAGTTAACACTCTACAACTTTAGCACATGTTAAGTTGTGAATATTGACAGGTGGAGAGGATGGAGAGGGATTAGTAGGGGAAAAAATAGGAAGATGGGGACCAGGAGTAAATTATGTCTTGCCATTAATAATTTAGTGTGTATCTCTTCCTTCATACCACTAATAAATAGTTCACTAAAAAGGGTATGTAACATTACTTTGATGTTAAGTATGAGTTTATCAAAAGGGGAGATGAACCCTTCAATTATACTAGAATTTTTAATCTTGGTGAGTCTGCCCAAATAATGATTTTTTTCTTCAAAGAATTCGTAAAGGTCTAAGACAAATTATTTTGAAGTAACATAACCTTAGTAGGATTTCTTATGTTATTTACACCACTTCCAACATTTAGGATCTAAATATAAGACATTTTCATGAATTTTCATTAATTCATCAATAATGCCATCTAGGAGAAATAATGTTCCATTTGAGTGATCCAACTTGTGGGAACCATCAAATTTTTTAAGATCCACTTTAGGGAGTCTATTTCACATTTGAGTAATAGGGTGATGAATGAATGTAATAGAGTGAGGTCACATGGGATTATATGATTCATCTCCTTATGTTTGGGACAAATAGTACTAGCACTAAAAACATGTGGATTGATTGTACATGACCAAGAGTTAGGACACATGGTCTAGGACTGAGTGAAAATTGCAAATTTTTTCATTCATTGAAACAAATTTTTGTTAGGTATAGGAGTAGTTGAAGACTATTTTGTGTTGCAACTCATCACATTGAGTTTCCAAAGAGGAAGCTCTAATGGCTAGCTTAGTTCCTCCTGTATTCATAGATATCAGACTCCATAAGAAAAAGGTTATAGGAGAGTGGTACCAATACAAAAAATGCTACATTTTAGGTTTTTCTAGATAGTTTATTGGTAGTGGGGCAAGTGGGTGAACCAAAAAGGCTTACTAGAGAGTGGTACCACAGTGATATGCTTAATATAAGGATTCCATTGAGATAGGTCCCAAATAAGTGTGTGGTTAGGAACAAATTTTCTTTTAACTCTTGTGGGGTTATACTCCCACTTGAATAATGTTTCACTCATAGAATGCTCAAATATAGAATACTACAATTTGTGTAGGAATTTCATGGACTCGTAAGAAGGAGCAAGGTTTTTAGTGATAGAATGCACAAAACTTCAATATAACTTTCTATATAGGAATTTCATGGATTGGAAAAAAAGAGTATCATTTTTATGGTTTTTAGGGCAATGGATTTTTAGGTGCTATAACTCTCTAACATATATGTAAGGTCCAGTAGTAGTAGTTTTCAAGGAAATTTTGAAGGGTTAATATTCGTAGGTGGCCTAATATTCCATACTTTTTCCAAAAAAAGATTCACTAATTTCCATTTTTCTAAAAATGAAATCGCCAAAATTTTACAGTATAAAATATTTTACCTTAAAAATAACAAATATTATATATCACCCAACATAAAATAATTATAAATCTAAAAAAATTCACAAAATTATCATCAAACATTTTAAAATTTGCATATTATGGACTAGTAAGATTCACCAAGGTTCCTAAATGTTACAATAAAATTCCATCCTTAAAATTTTCACTTGTAGTTTTCTAATTTCTTAGGGTGTTGACTAAGGAGTCTCAATCACGCCCTTAGACTTACTACAAGATTACCCAAGTACTATAGAATATTCTTCTCGATTTTTTTATCTTTGCACTACTATATCAACTAGATGGTTAATTAACTTATCCAAATTTGGTTTCAAGTAACCTAGGGGACTTCTAATACCGTGGTGTAAGTGTAAGTGAAAATATATATGCAGGCGTTGCCTAATGTCGTACTACTTGAAGGGGTAGAAACAAGGGTTATAAGAGTATTTAACTACATTAAACTACTTATATTTTGTACATATATTCTTCACCTATCATTTATTCACTGATTAAAGTACATATCACTATGTTATTTACAAATTCCATAATATGTCTCTAGCCTGAAGAAAAAATGCACTAAAATTTGGGCTTAGCAAAGTGCTTTGATACCATTTGTGTTGTTATTTATTAGTAAATGGGAAAATATAGAGTAGAGATAATAAACTTTAGTTGGGTTTACTACAAAAGTGATAAATTGAAATCACAATAGCCAAATAAAGAACTAAAATACCACAAAATGTTATACCTCTATTGATAAGAGAAATATTCACTTATTCCAGGGGTCAACTTTCAGTTGAGTAAATCTCATATTACAATGAATTTCATAAGACATATCGTTACATTTTTCTATTTCTTTGTATAGTTCTCTTTACCTTGTAAGAACATTCTAGAGAAGAACTTTCTAAGAAGTAGAACCTTATAGTAAGTTGTATAACAATTATTTATTTCACAATACTACATGAGTGTTAATTACTAGAAGCGTCCTCCATACATAGTGATCTTGTTAGTTTTAAAATGCGAGAGAAAAATAATTATAACAAATGATAGAAACAAACAAACTTAAATCACACTCGATTTATTGTAGAAAACCCTTATGGGAAAAGCTAGTGAATAGATCTATTATTCCCTTGACCAACATCCAAGCTAACCAAGTGAGCCTTTTTTTTTGTAAGTCATAGAAAAATATTATATTATGATAACCCAAAATTTTATATCATATTCTACTGGTATACCATACTGGAAACTAGACCGGCTGCAATAGAATAAATCCTTGTTCCTAAATCTAACTGAGCTAGCCCAAAGTATCTTCTGTCTATGATATATCCTTAGCCTATTAACAAAGTTTACATGTCTACTGACCCTTAAACATTTACAACATACTGGAGGTCTGAGTGTAAATCCATATTTTAGATCTAGATGTATAGATATTCTACTTATTCTATAACTATATTTTGGTCTCACTAGCCAATTTCCATAAAACAAACAAATTAAACAAAGAGACAATCATTTTTTCTCGAGAAAATGGAGGGGTATCCTCCCCACCTAAACCAGATGTTGCTATAGATTTCCCTTTTGGGGTTGATGTCGATGTCGCTGTCGCTACTGCTCCCGCTACGTCTTTGACATTATACTTTGTAAGTTTCGGCATATCCCCAAGTCCTTGTCCCAGTGTAATATCCAGGTTGTGGATATACTTCAAGTAAATTGAGAAAATATTGTTCATGTCACTAATGCGGTCATCCTGGAGACGTTCAATATTGACTACCCTATGGAGTGCCTCCTCGACTCCCTTAAGCCTTTGCTTAATTACTTTCATTTACAGATGTTATTCCATATGTCTCTTAATTCTTTCCTCTGTTTCCTCTGCCTACAGCTTTCCTACCAATGCTTTTACATGCCGAGTTGTTTCCATCATTATCTGGCACATCATTTGTCTCGTGTGATACTTCCCCGTATTGATTATCAAGTTAACCTCTTCTTCAGTCCTATAATCTGGGGTGTTCCTCATTTTTCGTCTTACTTCATTTTCCCATACCTTGATAATTTCCTTGCCTGAGTCAGGAACAGTGTCATGGTACTTTAGGGATGATTCCTTTTCTACCTCCTCTAATATTTTTCTCTTACCAGCAGAGGGGATTTGAGCTTCTACTCTCGACCTTCCCCTTAGCCTTCCAACTCCATTTCTTGCCATAGCTCTTTTGGATGTCGCGTCTCTCTGATAGCTAGACCGTATTTTCATACTTTTCCCCTTTGTCTCTTCCAAACTCATCACTATGTATCCCATGCAGCATCCATCCTTAACATATAAAGGAAAAATCCATATCACCGCAATCTTCCCTGTACTTTGGGCATCTTTGTTGATCACTTCCAATAATTTTCGTTTTTCAATATTGTTGTAGTGAAATCTTACAAGCTCATTATAGCCATGGTACTATACCAGTACTAATTCACACTAATTTTTGTCCTTCTCCACTTCTGCAACCTTCCATTCCTATAAATTCCACCTCACGACAGATGATTATGCAATTTTTGCTTCCACATATTCCTTTCTGTTGTCGTCATGTCCTTCAAATATTTTTTCCACATACCTCCTTGATCTTCTCCATTTCATTCTACTTGTCCCCTCATTTTTATTATAAAACATTCCTTTTTCCATGTGGGTTTTTACTGTCCTCTTAGCCCACCCTTTGTGTAATATCCCAAAAGGGAGAATGCAGTAATACTTAAACATAATATAAGAACTGCAACTAAGTAAACAATAAATCTAAAGACAACATCATAATTTACAGAGAAGCTAAGCCATTTTATTATATGGAGATGAATCAGTTAAACAATGTGCAAAAGATGAGTATATCTAGCCCAAGAGATGGCTTAGAATCACCCTACAATGGTGCTGCAACTAGCACTACATAACTGGTGAGCTTACAGGAAGTAATATTGCATTGTCCCTTCTAGTGAAGAGGTACATGAACTACTGCAAAATGAAATGCAGATCTAGGGAGCTCAGGAGCTCTGATGATGCCAAGATTCAATATCTGGCCAATGTGATGGGAACCCAAGATAACCCATAAAGGGTTTTCCACATCTACAACTTTGGAAAATCACCCTTTTAGGGTTTGATCCTTTGTCTATTGGGTTTACATATCTGAAGCTAGATCTGATCTAAATATGGCTTCAATATGATGTATAAATAGATCTATGCATTGAGGGTTGATCCCTCCTTCATATCTAGAAGCTAGGAGCTTGAGATCTTGCCTTCTCTTCCTCCTCCTTCAAGTTGCAGCAATTGAATATGCAGCTGCTATAGAAACTACATTATACAAGAGGGGGAGGCTCTATGCCTGCTGAAATGTGCTACAATAGACTCCAGGATAATGGAAATACTGATGGCAAGGTGAGGGGATGATCCCTCACAGGATTACTAGCTGTAATGCTAGCAACTTCCTTCCTCCTTTGGATCTACAATGATGGAAAACGTAATTCTGGATGGAATTACTGCTGATAGGAGGTTAATAACTCTTGGCCTGATGCCAGATCTGAAATGAAGCCCTGGGAATGTTGATCTTCAAGCCCAAGATGATAGGAATAAACCTTCATCGGTTCTCTAGCTGAAATACTGAAGACAAACTCCACCTTCCAAACTGATCTTCAGAAATTGTGTAATTCCTAAAGGTGGATGTTCTGCAGATGATGGAAATAATAAGTGGAACCAATGCCTGATGTAAAATGAAGTACAACCCTCTTTCAAGAGATAACTCAATGAAAGAGGAGGGATTCTTGACCAGGAACACCCTGTGCTAAACAACACTTGCAATCTTTACTAAACAGCCCAAGATAGCAATGGAATGTCACATGACAATTCCAAATCTAAACAAACCTCAAAATCTATAATCAATAGCATGCCTTCATTTTTTCCTTCATCTCCTTTATATATTTTTTGAGCCTTCCCATGCCTTGGCCCTAATCTAAACTTCTTTGTGCATGTGGACATGATCCACCATGTTTGATTGCGATGTCTCTCCAAGTCATCCATCTTGTTTAGGTGCAATGCACACCATCTCCATCATGTGTGCATTAATTGCACAACTTCCTCCATCATCTCATCATGAAGGCTCCATGATCTTCTGTTTGATCCCTTCCAAGATCTTAGTTGACTGTATCAACCTCCATGATCTATCTCATTAATGAGACATAATCTCCAATCCATTCACATTAGTAGTTTCTCCACTACCTCCTTTATATATATCTAGGCTTAATTAATCCACATTCACACATAAAAAGTGGATATTTATTCATATTGAGGATTATGGGTCCCTCCACCCTTTTATTTACTTAATTCTTTAAGAAAATTAAGAACTCTAATATTCCAAATATCATGTGAAAATTTGGGAATATTACAGTCCTCCCTGGAAAAAAATTTCTTGTCCTTAAGCAACTGCAAAAGTTGATGCTACAGAAAACATCCTCCCTCAAAATGGCATCCTCATGTGGAAGGCCTTCCCATTTGTCACAATGTGTCATGCATGTCTAGGTCCAAATTTGTCTCTCTAGAATGTCTAGAATGGCCTCCAACTGAAAAGTTAGATACCCTTCTTCATCAATGAATCTCCAAGTGGCGACCATATGATGACAAAATTTCTCCTCTATACATGAGATACATAAGATGAAGTGGTTCATTCCCAAAGTGGAAAGTCCAAACTCATGAATTATCTCTATAATCCATGATACACGGAGTAGATTATATCTATCAATGCCCTCATCATTAGCCCTGTTGGCTATGTAGGAATCAAACATTACATCATCATAGTGAAAAACAAGAACTAGAGATATGGGGAAACATGAACAATGTCAAACCATATTCTCCCAATAACAACCAACGCAACAAAGCCTTATGCTTCCACGCTAGATCATCATGAAAATAAGTAAGAGAGTCATACTCCCTCAAAATAAGCCACCTCAACAATGCTTCGTGTTTCCATGCCAAATCATCAATGAGAATATGAGAGTCATACTCTCTCAAAAGAACCCAACATAGCAATGCCTCTTGCTGCCATACCACATCATCATTGTACCAAATGTAGTGGCCATATTCTCTCAAGAGAAGCCACCTTAATAAGTCATCTTGATGCCCCATCACATCATCATTATACCAAGTACAATGACCATAATCACCCAACAGAAGCCAAGGATATAAGGCCTCTTGTTTCCATCCTCCAAAAATGTCATGCAATGTATGGGAAGAATTTAGCCCATACTCTCCCAATAGTAACCAAAGCAACAAGGATTCTTGCTGCCTCCTCGCATTATCATGATGCAAGTCATGGAGCAACAATATAGTAATGGACATGTGACATGTTTCATAAACATAATACAAACAAGCTCCCTTATGCCACATCATGAGAGAGTTATTCGTTCTCCCAAACCCAAGTACATACATGAACATTATATACATCCCAAACAGAAATACATGTAAAGACATGAGACATATCCCAAACAAGAGTAAATACATGGACATAAGATATATCATGAGATGTCCAAACTCTCTCATCAATAACCAAAGTAACCATGTCTTTTTCTCATGCATTCTTCTAGTGATGTATAAGGCACAAATCAGAAAAATATGACTCCTTGAGTGGTAGCCATACTCACCCAAGAGCAACCAGCGCAACCATGCTTATTGCTAGCCTGTGTGATAGATCTGCAAGTTTTTGGGCAACCCCTTGCTCCATACTATTATCCATTCATCCCAATGTGGATGATGGATCTCATTCTACAAAAACTTGGTATCCTCCCATTGTAAGACACCAACCTCCTCAAACTGGTGAAGAACTTTGCACTCCATGAAATGTTGAAGTGCGCCTCCAATGAGATCTCTTAATAAGACCTTCTTATCATCCATGGCCTTCCAAAGCCAATGAGGTTATGGATCTGCTACAGGTAGACGTCTCTCTTTGAGTTGTGAGATTCTCATTGAGAAAGTGTCATCAAGAAAGAATAAAATATTTCCCATATCAATATGTCTACCATTCATCATCTTAAAATCCATTGCTTCATGAGTGAAGCTACCTTTAGAATGCTCTAAGAATAATGGGGCCTCTTCATTATCACTGCTACTAAGTGACAACATTGTAGATCTATAGGGTAATACGTATAATGTCTTAAGGCAAGGTACAATATTGATCTCATAACCAGTCATTGTAAATAGGATCATGCTCATCCCTTCTTCTGAAAATCTACATTTCAAATCAAAAGGTTGAATGTAGTCCATCCATGAAAAACTGGGATATTTTTTCATTTCCTCCTTGATCAGATCAAGGGTCCTCTATGCTGTGATATGTTTCTGCTTCATGTTAGTCATCAATATTTTTACCTATTATTGATGACTAGTTTCCTTAGCTGAGTTTTCTAGAAGTTGATTTCCAAACTGTCAAATCTGTCATCTATAAAACACCCCAAAACAATTTTTTTCCTCCTACCCCTTCCTGTCAGCCTATGATAAGAAAAAACCTCAGTTGACAAGTCCCATCTGGTTTCAGCAAAGTAACCCTGTCTATAGTTGTCATAGCTGTAAATTATTTTCCATCATTTACCCTTGTTCCTCATGCCATTCACCATCCAAAGGTTGAAAAAGTGTCTGCAACCCTATCCCTGTTCATATTGTCATTTGAAAATCTAATCATACCAAAGAAAACACTGAAAGTATGTCAAGATTGTCCCTAAGTTAGATAGTGGTGTTTAGGGAGTTTTTCCTTGGCTAAGACATCCTAAGCCAAAAGCCTCTGTCTAGTACCAGTCAGCCTTGAATTAGTTCCTATTCTGCAGAACAAGTCTTGCTCCATCCATAGGTCACACAACACTAAGAGGTCACTTTGTCTCATTTCAGAAGAAGTTCAACAAAGATCTAAATCAGGAAAAGAGAAGGTCTATCGCTATCTGAAGAAATCTTCTTGAATCAGGCATAATCACCATGAAACACCAAAGGAGCTCTCCAAGGTTAAAAATCATTTGTTTTTACATCTCTGCAGGGGTGTAATTAAATGATGATCAGTATACAAATGAGGGAAAAAAAGGAAAGTTCAAGCAGGGTCCCCTTGTTGAAAATATTTTCCATCAATGATCAGATGAACAGCTATAAAGTGAGAGAAACAAGTGTACATGTTATAAATCTGGAGGCTGCTTGAAGAACAGAGATCACTCATCAAGTCAGAATGAATAACAAGGACTAAGTAGTGCTAATCAGCAGTGCTGCATAACCTTTCCAAAAATCATCATCATGTAGGGCATGAGAAGACAGTTGCTTCTTATTTTACCTTGAAACTAGGTTTTGGAAATTAGGCAAAGGAAATTTCAATAAACCTTTGACTACACAGCCAGGGGAAAAGACAGTTCAATGATGTTTGGCAGTAAGCATTCTCCATATACAAATCACTTTGTTTCTGATCCAATGTTCTCAGTGATATTTTACAAAAAGAATATACATCTCAGACAATGCCTCATAAAGCAAAGAAGACTTTAGGTTCAAGTGATTTTACCAATGACAAATGTCAAAATTCACTTTGTTTTCTCTCGGTATTCTTCAAGCAGAGACATATACTGAAGAGAAGTGACACAGTCTTGAAATAGATAAGATTTCCTGTGTATAATGTTAATCTCCTTCAATGAAAATCAGATGGTTAGAAATAGTGATGATAACCTACTTCATAAAAAGAAGATGGTTAGGAAGACATTGCTGTGGCCTCCTTCACAAACAAGTAGAGGGCCAACATGTTCTTAAGTGACTTCAGAAGCTATTGTGTGCCACATCCTCCAAAAATGAAAAGAGGATGCATAGTAAGATTAAGTTATTTGTTTTAGCAAGGTCTCTTTTTGGTAAGAAAGATTGAAAATCACTGATGAGTCAATAAGAGTTTATGGGGAAAAATCCTTTTCCACATCAAAAGCCAAAAGTGACACAATGGTGCTAAGAAGCCTCTATTTCTTCTATCTATGAAATCCTCCTTCAAAATATACTCTGAGGGTGGAGTTTTTAGCTTAGAATAGCCTCAGCTAAATAGCCAAGGAAGTAGACCAAGCTTGGTTTTCAAATGACTTTTGCAAACTCACATGAAGAGACATCTCACCTAAATCATATATATGAAAAACGACATTCTTGTTTTTACACAAATCCCTATGTTCATAGAAATAATTCCTCCAAGTGATGAATGAAGGGAGAAGCGCCGAAGATTACTTCCAACTCAGTCAAAGGACAGAGGGCCCATTGTAAGAGGGTGAAAAATTTCATTGTTTATAGGCCTCCTTCACAAAAAAACAAAGGATCAGCTCTCCAAAATATTTGTACCATGAAACAGCTCATTCAAAGGGTTAAAAGGTGTGATGAAGCCACGTTTCACTTTCAATCAAAGGGTGCCTCCATCAAATGATAAAAGACAAAGTTTTAAAAGACATAGGAAATTTACATTTTGAAATATTTTTAATCAGAGGATAAATACCTTCATCACTTTGGATACAGAAGGGTTTCGAAGGCTGCAGTATTATTATTTTTATAAGCCTCTTCAAAAAGATACAAGGTCACAATTTTGAAATGAATAAGGTTTTATGGTTTTTAGAACCTCCATCAGCAGATAAATAGAAGGCCTTGTGATAGGTCTGAAGGGTCATTGAAAAGGCAGCAACAGTGTTTTTGAGATGACCTCCTTTGTAGACAAATAAAGGAATAGCACAGTATTATAAACTCCCTTTCATCGCAAATGTTGTGATGAACAAAGTGTTGAGACAAATAATAAAGGTTAAAAATTTTTGCAGTTGCAACAGAGCTAAAGGGCATCAACTCTTTTTCGAAAGTCTTCGTTCAAAAAGCCAAAACAAAGGTTATGTTCCAAACCCCTCACCACTATGCACAAAGTCATTTTTGTTTTGAAAAACAAAGGCAAAAGGGGTGTTTTCATTTTCAAATCAACAAGGAGGAAACAAGGCTTTTTCAAACTCTCATTGAGTATAAAGGAGCTCGATCAAACTTCATAACTCTCGTTTATCATTTGGAAAACCAAGTGACGGAGCAAAAAACGTTTTTTGAAGAGGATTTGGGCTTGATTTCATGCGCGGCACGCCTGTTTGATCGCGCAGCACGCATGTATACGTGCGCGGCACGCTTGTGCCTAGCACCCAAGGACGACCCGACTACATTGGCGTGGCACGTTTAATCGTTCAAAGCCCACCCGGCCAGCAACCAAGTTTGAACGCATTCCTGCCCACTGGGCCAGTACTCAAAAGGGCATCAAAGGTGTTGAAGGCCAGATTTTCACACAACAAACTCATTTTTTCAAAGGTATTTATGTCTCTTGGCCTAATTTTGATTTGAGGAAAGGTTGAAGATAACATAGTCTTCAAGGAAAAAAGTGTTTGTGTAGAGGGTCTTTAAATCAGTTTAAAGGAGTCTCTTAAAGCAGTAATTTCAAAGAGCACCATGTGTATCAAAACCACAGAGAAGCAGTGATTACAAAGAAAAAACGGTGATAAGGGGAAGGCTCCCATTGACAATTTTAAAAAGTTTGAAATAATTAGGAGAAAAATAGCACAGTTTGATCTCAAAACTTGGTTTTGTTTTGCCAGCCTAAAACAGAGAATCACTGTTTGAAAGACTAGTACCTTGTGGAGGTTTAAAATTGGTTTTTCAAATACATAAAATATCATACAAAATTTGTTTTGAAAAATGCTTACTAAGTGACAGGGAGACTACCTTTTGTTTTAGAGAACAGTTTGTTTTAGTTATCATCAAAGAGGGACTGTTTGTTCAAAGGGAGAGAACAGTGTTTTTCAAAGAATGTATTCTTTGTTTTTAGAGAAAAGAAGATAATGATTGGGTAAAACAACTTGTTATCAGTTCAAAAGGATTGTTTTGCTCAGTCTCTTAAAAACAGTGATTACCCAAGGAAGAAACATAGTGGTTTTCAGGGATGCCCCTTTTTTATTAGAAACAAAGGAAAACAGTGAATAAAAAGAAGAGTTGTATTTTCAAAAACAAAGGGAGCTTGTTTTCACTTAACAAAAACTTGTTGGCTAACTAAGGACAAACTTAGTTTTACAAAGAGTAAAAAGTGTTTTGATTGAGGGCCTTTTTCAGTGAACATCTAAAAAGTTTTCCTTGTTGAGTTAGTGAAGGGTATCAGAAGCAAAAATTCCTCCAAAGAAAGACAGCAGGAGTGGGTATCACAATAGGTATGAGCCTATTTCAACTCAGGAAGTGAATGAATCTCCTTCAGTGCTCTTCAATTTTTATGAAGTAGGGTGCTTGGAATTTTGCCAAAAGGTCCAAGAAGTAAAAATTCACCTTCCTTTGACACATTTATTTGCCTTAAGGCTGCAAGGGAAGCATGTCGATCTAGCAGGTCTGGATTTCAAACTCTATCCTAGGGCTATCTCCAAAGCTACCAGGATCCTCTATATTGGAGAAAAGTGGTTCAAGCAAACATACCTAGATCTGAATCACTACAAACTCTTTCTAAAACCAGACCATCATGATGCTTGCCAAGCCATTTTCCCTTTTTCTCACTTGTTGACTAGCTATGCCCCTCTCATGAAAGTAATCATGAAATATTTCATGTGTGAAGGGAGGTTTTTTCGGATTTATGCCTATCATATCAGGCTTCTTATGCATTTCACAAGAACTCAATTTCTGAACCTACATTTCTTCCTCTATAGAAGCATTTACAAGATGGCCTCTACTATCCCAAAGAAGCCCTCAGCTCAACAACAATCTTGTTTATTTCATCATTCCCTTATCAAGATCATCATCCTCCATCAACTTGAGAAAAAGGGAGTTTTTTGGGACTCTTTCATCTCCCATCCTAATTTTTCCATTTCCCCTTCATCTCATGCACCTTCCTCACCATCCACTCATCATGTTTCTCCTTCTTCTAGTAAGTCCACTCCTAAAAAACAAAAAATATCCTATGATGAGAGTGAAGAAGTGAAGAGGAAAACTAGTAGTGAAGAGGGGCAAAGTGACAAGAGGCAAAATAGTGATGAAGAAGGACAAAATGAAGAATCTAATCATGACAGTGAGCATAAACAAGGTGATGATGAGCATGAACAAATTGATGGCGAGCACAACAGTCATGAAGAGGAACATGATGGCAGCCAACACAACAGTGAGCATGATGGTGATGAGGCACAAAAAAATGAAGGTAAAGAGCATAACACTCATGAAGAAATCAGGGAAAAAGATGAGCATAGTAGTCCTCATGATGACAAACAAAGTGACAGCCAAAACAGTGATAATGAGGGTCATGACAGTCCTCAAAAGGACACTTATGATGAGAAACAAGACAACCCTCAAGAAAGTAATGATGATGACAATCAAACACCAAACAATGATCATTCCAAAGAGGGAAACATGGAGCAAAAGGACCAAATCAGTGACCATGAACATAGTGATGATAAAAACAAACAAGGCAATCTTCAAACAGAAGAAAATAGTGACAAAGATGATGATGGAAGCAACAAAGTAAAATACCAAGTTGAGTATGTGCTAGCTGCCTCTTCTAGGCAAGGGGCCATGACTCTTCCTCCAAAAGTGGCTAAGCCTAGAAACACTAGATCAACAAAGAAGAACACCACTACAGTAGTGACTAGCAAGGTCACAAGAGCGCTAAGGAGTAGAGGCAAACTGCCTAAAAAGAGCATTTTTGAATTGCCAAAGAGGAAGAGGACCAAGAAGTCTATCCAAGGCAAGGGGAAAGAAAAAGAGGAGAGTAGTCATGAAAAGGAAAGAGAATTTGATATCATACAGATAGATGGTGATGATAGTGATAATGAAGCTAGAATCCTTGAGGCTCTTTTGCAAAACAGAGAAGACCAAATTCATGACCTACAAGCTGATCTGGAAAGCTCAAAAGACTTCATACATGTTATACAGATGCAAAACAAACAAATGAGTGGTTAAATGGCAGTTTTAGGAGCCCAGGCGTTCAAGTACCAAAGGGAAGCCTCCAAAGCACAAGTCAAGCTTGAAGATCTTATGGGAAAATTCAATGATACTGAAGAATAATAGCAGTGAATGAGAAAGAGGCCTAGGACTATGGGTCTCAAGAGAGCTTTGGAGACAAAGAAAGAAGAAGAGGCAGCCCTTGTCTGATCTTATCCTCTCACTTCTTTGCTCGCCCAAGAAATAGAGAATGAAAAAGAATCATGGCTTGAAAGAGGAAACAAGAATTTGGAAGATAAGTTAGAGATATATAACAGAGACTTGAGCCTACAAAAGAAGATGATCGTGCACTACAAAAAGCTAAATAAATTTGCCCGAAAGAAATTGAAGGTTGCATAAGAAAAACTCGAAACTGCCCAAAGAGGGTGCCCGGTAGAAAAAGTGGAGAAAGGCACATCAGCAATTGAAATATTGGCCTCAGCTTCTCTACATGTTTCTAAGAACCCATGAGGGGCTTTCTCACCAAAATTGAGCAAATTTTGACAAGATTTTGTTTTTTAACATTTTTGGGCTTAATTGCAAAAATTCATGGGCGCCACCATTTTTGTTTGGAGCATCCTTAGATGTTGAGAGTGGTATAATTAGATGCATTAAATTCAAGGACATCTACTCAGAAAATTTCAGATCCAAAGGATGTGTTTTGATCCCCCAAAGAGGCGAAAAACAATGATTTTTTGACTTTCTGCCTCGCATATCATCAAAGGCTACTTTTTTGGTTTTTTCCACTCAGTTCAGGTTTTTACATACTTCTAGTGATCATTTTTGGAAACATCAAGTATTTTCAGAAACTAGACATCCAAAGCTTTCCCAAGAGCCATCACGAGGCTCGTTTCGACATTGGGAGGTCCCTCAAACGTTGTCTGCAAAATAGGGAATTTTCTGTTGCTATGTTCCTGTAGCATTTTGGCAAAAAGGTAGTTTTCTGTAGTGGCTTATCCAAATGTGCGTTAGGACTTTTTTAGCCATTGTCAGTAATGAAAAGTCAATATTTTTTCCTTTTTTAGCATTTTATAGATATTTTGTGCCTTGGGCTTTACAAAGCCTCAAGGAAAAAATCAGATATTTGTTTTTAAACTATGAGCTTCTCGTCAGTTTTGTGAAGCTTATCTTCTCATTCTCTTATATAACTCATGGAGAATCATTGTAATATTGTTGGTTGAAGAGTTGATAAAAAAGCTGGACTTTGAAGAGCTTAAGAACTTGACTGAGCTTAGAGCAATATATGTTATGAGTTTTGATGATCAAACTTGTTTTATGGAGTGAATAGCTTGCCTAGACAATGGAGAGGATCTATTTGTAGGATTCCATGGCTTGGTAAATGGTATTGTACTTATTTTCAGTTATTTTTTCTTAGTTTTTCACATATGTATCCATGTTTCTTGCTTGTTGTAGGTCAGTAAAGAATAGTTTGAGGTATGCCCATGGAGGCACATCAAATTTCTTGATTCATTACAGCTTCTATGTTTTCATCTTTCTTAGTCATGTCAAAGGATTCTTAACTGCCCTTTGGTCCACTAAGAACTTGTTATTTATTTCCTTAAAGATTAATATGACATGCTATCTTGTTTGATTCATCTTACTTATATTTGTTTAAACCTCATTAATGAAATCTCCTTTGAAGTTTTGACTAACTAGTTTAAATCAGAGAGGTCTTGTTTCGATCTTGCCCTATGCCTATTGCAGACTTATCTCAAAGTTCTCATCAGTTTGAATGTGTTTCTTAGGAGTCTCCTTTCCACATTTTGAGCTGTTGGTTTGTCTTACATGTGTTCTCAACCACTAAAGGTGATTTTCCCATAGTTAGAGGGTCTTATACTTCTATGCATCGCCTGAATGTTTATTTTATCCATCTATCAGTTTTATGCTTAAGATCCCTTTGTCTTGCACAAAAACTATGTTCATTTCACTTCATAAACCACCTGAAATATCCATTCGCTATACTAAATCAGCCCTGCAGTACACCCTACCCATTGTCTTGACATCCTTGGCTTGCTTTTGACCCCATAGCCCAGTTGATCTCATTTTATTGTTCAATTTTGATCCACTTGATCAATTTTTCCTCCAAACAACTAAAAACAAACAAACAAACACACTTAACAACTAGCCTAAAATCTAAAAAAAATAAGCGAACAAGCTCACATCCTTCACTTCATTAGAGAGAGCCCTCTCTGAGTCCAGGAAGGCTAGGTCCTAGGGCTCCAAATATTGGTTTGATGTTACTCCATCATTTGGTCCGTCAATCTGCCAAATCACGAGAACCTAACATAATAGCGATGACGGTGGGACTTTTCTGAGTACATAGTTTTAAATATCTTTCACAAACTCAGTAAAACTCCAACAAACTTAGTGAATCTGCCACCTCATCGCCACCTAACATAATGGCGATCACGGTGGGAATTTTCTGAGTTAGTGACAATCTAAGTACATCTTAGGACTCCAAAAATCCGTTGTCTTCAAGAAAATAGTGAATCCGCCACCTCATCGCCACCTAACATAATGGCGATCACGGTGGGAATTTTCTGAGTTCATATCAATCTGAACATCTTTCAAGACTCATGGAAAGCCCCTCTTGAACTAAACACACTATAATATTGAGCCACCTCATCGACACACTAACATAATGGCGATCACGGTGGGACTTTTCTGAGTTAGTGACAATCTAAGTACATCTTAGGACTCCAGAAATCCCTTGGCTCAATAATATCCAGTGATTATCAGCCACCTCATCACCACACTAACATAATGGCGATCACGGTGGGACTCTCTGAGTTCATGACTGTCTAGAAAACTGTTTTTGACTCATTAGTCCTTCGTATTATATCATAAAATCAACTGATAAAGCCATTAGAGTAAACTCTCTTTGTTTCATCACCTTAGCTAAGTGCTGAAAAAAAAATTAAGACACTCTTACAAATCAGACTGCACATTAAAAACTCAGAAAAGAACCTCACAAAAACATTTCTTTTTTAGATTGACTGTTCATATCAGTTTTGGTGGTGGACCATAGACAATATACCCTCAAAAAACCAAAAAATTTCCACCTAGCGACTCCACTAGCCTCCAGTAGGCCTTTTTGAAAACTTTGCTAAGCTTCCAAAAACTATTATAAGACTGCTTTAAAAATAGCCTTGAAAATTCTAAGAAGTCTTAACCATACACTGAGCTAGTTTGACAAAACTTAGAGAAAACAAGTTATTGAAAACATTCATAACTTTCAGCCTCTCTAATGTTTGAATCTGAAACCTGGCTTCACGAAGAATTTATACTAGATCTCATCCGGACCCGAATCCTCCTACCGTATTTGATGACCCAAAAAATATTTTGTGGCAAAGTTCTAAGAATAGTGATTTAACTACCGATAGGGGCCTTCATAGAGTGAACTCTGTACCTGAAAATCTTACATCCTTGCTAGACCAAACTTTTGACTTGCGCCATACAAGAAATATTTTTAGAACCAAATCATAGCCTAGCTTAGACCATTCCGATCTTGAGCCCTTAGACTTATAGCAGAGTTCTAGTGGAGAAGCATCTCCTACTACTCCACCTGATTTT
Source organism: Pinus albicaulis (assembly GCA_034641835.2). Taxonomy (NCBI): domain Eukaryota; kingdom Viridiplantae; phylum Streptophyta; class Pinopsida; order Pinales; family Pinaceae; genus Pinus; species Pinus albicaulis. The sequence goes on from CM076569.1 coordinate 610,745,426, forward strand.
CATCTCCTCCACCACTTTAGCTCTTTCCATCCCAAGTCTACTCAAAATCAGTTTGCCGGTCCAAGCACCTCTAACACTCCCACTCACAACACCATTGTGAAAATCACTTCATCTCTGTACCAGATCCTCCACTTGTAAATTTACCAGTACCACCCATCATGGCAGCATGGTATGCACCCCTAGTGTTACCTCAGCCTTTGGCACCTTTGCCAAATGACTATCAGTCTAGGATCCCACACTTCACTAGGGTTGAATCCACTACTGCCCAATAACATGTAGATAGAATGAATGATGCTTTTGATTACATGGAATTAGATGAAGAAACCATCAATATGAGAATGTTCGCCCAAAGCCTAGGAGGCGAAGCTAAAAAAATGGTTTAAAGGATTAGCTCCTCATAGCATACATGATCTCCTGTCATTATACCAAAATTTCATAAACAAATGGGAAATCAAGAAAAACCCACTTCAAGTCCTCTCTGAATATGATACTCTTAAGACGAACACAGGAGAAAGTGTTCAAGATTATTGTACCAGATTCAACAGTGTCTATAACGCTCTCCCTCCTAACGTGAAACCTCCACCTGGCTTAGCTCTAGCAAAATTTTTGGAAGGTTTCGATCCAGATATGACATATCAGCTAAGAGAAAGAGAACCTACAACTCTAGAAGAAATGTAAAAGGGGGCTATTAGTGCGGAAGCAAGCCTTGCTGAAAAGAGGGTTAGGTTGAGATCAGAAAAGAAGGTCACATATCGAGATGAAACCTTTCCCTCTACATCTTCTTCCGATGCCAAAATAGACAACCTGGAAAGAAAAATGGAAATAATGATAGAAATAATGATGGAAAGAATAAGTCTCAGTGATAGAACACCTCCTAGGGACAACCAGCCAAACCCACAAACCCGAACCCAGAATCAAAACTTTAGAAGGGACCCACCTCAAAACAAACCAAGAGACAATGATCAGAAAATCAGGCCTCCTTTCCAAGATAATTATCTTGATGAAGGAGAAAGAGACATTGAAAATATTGAGGAAAATCATCTAAACCTGATAGGCTCTGATAATGAGGGTGAGGTTTTTCTCACAAAAGAAGAACAAGGTTTCTTCTCCTCATACCAAGATGAAACTAACTATGAAGATTCTGAAGACCCTAAAATTGGTTTAAAAAATTTAATAATGGAAGTCCATTAGGCAATATGATCTCAGAAGTAAGAAAAACCAAGAAAACACAAAGAAAAACCAGGAAAATTTAAAAAAGAACAGTTCAGATTCTGCTGTCAAGAAAACTCCTAAAGCTATTCTTAGAAAACCAGTAGACAATGTTAATGTTATGGCTAAGACAGCTGATCTAAACAAAGACAAAACTAGCCAATCAAACATCAACCCAAACTGTGCCAACACTTCCACCAAAATTCCTAAAAGTACCATCTTGAACAAAGCTCCACATCAAAATCAAAAGGACATATCAGTAGAGAAGGTAATGGCTGAAAAATATGATGCAAACATGTCAAAATCTCAAGCACCTTTCAGTTTTGAAGGGGAAATTGCTAAAATCAAAATAAATATGCCCCTAACTGAACTGATAGCTCAAAATTCCTATAAATCTCAGGTTATGAAAATCTTAAACATAGGAAATGATACCGACACTTTGCACTTAGCTGCTGACACTCCCGAACTGTTATTTGGACCAAATATAGAAGGAAAGTATCAAGAAGGAACCACTCCTCCTTTTCACATCAGCTTGAATGTACATGACCAGATCCTACATAACGCTATGCTAGATTTCGGTGCCTCTCATAATCTCATGCCTAAAGTGATCATGGACATATTAGGCTTAGAAATAACCAAACCTTACAAAGACTTGTACTCTTTTGATTCAAGCAGAGTCAAATGTTTGGGCCTAATCAAAGAGCTGTGTGTAAGTCTGACACAAGTCCCAGCTAAACATTTGGTTATGGACATAGTGGTAGCAGACATTCCCCCAAAATATGGAATGCTTTTATCTAGAACCGGGGGGGCTAAACTCAAGGAAACATTCAGTTAGACATGTCTTATGCTACTATTTTTGTTTTCAACCAACCAAGAAGATTATACCGTGAATCACACATGAAATATATGGTCAATAGTAAAGAGAAACCGAAAAACATACCTCTTTATTCCATACATTCAAACATGGATTCCTTCATATTACACCTAGAAGATGACACTGATGAAAACACAAGTGAAACTGAAACCAGTTCAAGCACAGTATCGCAGCCAGACCAACCTCTGTATGATGAATTTGATACTCAAAATTATCATGACCAGATACACTTACATTTTGATGAAATAAAACTTGATTCACCAGAAAATTAAACTAATACTTCGGAAGAAGTAATCATTTTAAATTCTCAAGCAAGTGATCTCAACCCAATACAAGTATCAAACACACAATTGAAACTCCCTTTTGATTTAAAGCCACTAAAGGATTTTCATAGCACAACAACCTTGGGAAAACAGAAGCTAAAAAGCCTCATGTTCTTGCCATATCTTAGCGCTTCACCCTCTAAAGATTGAAATTATCCAAATGAAATGTTAACCATTGCTAGTACTTCGACAGATCCTAAAAATATATTCGCTAGTTTTGATGATAAGGAAGCTGATGAAAGCAATTGTGAAAAACTTTAGTTGTTTAAATTACCTAGGATTTTGTCTCTATATCAGAAATTAAGGAATACAAGACTAGAAAATATTCTTCACAGTATAAGCATATGTCAGAAAATGAATACAAAACATCATAAAAATGTTGTCTTCTCTAGATATCATCCTTTCAAAAAAGAACACAAAAATTATAGTCAAACATGGTCACTCGGAAATAAGACAACTAAACACAGGATATGTTTAGATTTTAGAAACATAAATAAACCTCTCATAAAAAACATCCATCCCCTTCCAAAAACAGATCATATCATAAGAAAACTAGGAGTTTCTAATCATGTGGTTTTGAGTGATAATTTTTCAGGATACCATCGAATAATTCCACTTCAAAAATATCAGCTCAAAGATTTCTTCAAATATACTAGTAGTAAATTTATGTTCAAACCAATCTTTCCAAAACCAATGAACACCGAAGATGCCCTCAAGAAAGCTATGTTCCCGGTTCTGAATTTCCTTGTCATGATGTACCTTGATGATGTCATCATATGCTTTAAAAATGACAAAGAATATCTGCATTATTTGAAAAATATTTACAACAAAAGGAGAAGTGGAGATCAAAGGTATAAAGAAGTACATTAGGAAGTCACAGGGTTTTTTAGAGATTCATGCATGAATCCTTATGTTATGCTTACAAGAGAAAATTTTCCGAATTTTTCTTTTCAAGAGCTGAGCGGGGTAAGAGCATCAGGAGATCCTTATGAAGATAAGATGCTCAAGTTTCATCGTTTTCAGGAGTTCTAGTTTCATAATTTTCAATAATTATACATACCATTGCTTGAAGAAATAAATCAAAAAACAAAAAATGCAAAAATAGTAGAAAAGTAGAAAAACAGGGTGGTTTGAAAACACCATGAAAAGCTCCATGTTCAAAAAATAGTCATGTTGAAAGTGTGCAAGTCTAAATGCCACTACTAGTGCTCAAAACATATCTTGTTTTAGTTATCTAGCCTAATCATAACTGAGCATGTTTTAAATTGATTGCTAATAAGTTAGTGAGAAAGATGATAGTCAAATTGTGTAAGCTTGACTTGTCAAAGAAAGTGGATTAGGAAAAGAATGTTGGTTCCACACGCTCAAAACATAACCAAAGAGAAAAACAGAGATAAAAAACAATTTGTATAGCTTGGCCCTGATTTTTCTAAGTTTCATCTTGTATATAAATAAAGTTTGTGTGCAGCTTGTTTTTATGCCACAAACGCATGACAAATCAGACCGTCTAATCCTAATTTAATCATTTTTCAATTTCATGCTTTAGAATAGTGAATAAAATCCTGTCAAACAACTTAATCTTGACAGTCGATCGTAGTATAGGTAGAGAAACAAAGGAGTTCATCAGTTTAATCTGAACTCTTGGAAGATATAAGTGTAGCATTAGATAGTTTTTCTTTTTTCAAAAATATCATGTCAAAGGGATGCTAGTCCAAATGCACCTAAAGAAGAAAAAATGTTAGGAAATATAGCTGGGTAGGTAGAGATGACTTTGATGTTAATCATGCTGTCAATTTTCAGAAACAACATCAAGAAAGGAATAATTTTGCGCCAATGGATAAGGCACTGGTCTTCACAAGCCAGAGATCTGCAATTCTGGACACCTCCTGAAAAGGGGCTGCCCTCCCCAAATGGAGACATTATTAGTCATTAGTATTTTTACCTGTTATTGATGACTAGTTTCCTTAGCTGAGTTCTCTAGAAGCTAATCTCCAAACTGTCAAATTTGTCATCTAGAAAACACCCCAAAACAATTTTTGTCCTCCTACCCCTTCCTGTCAGCCTATGATAAGAAAAAACCTCAATTGAAAAGTCCTATCTGGTTTCAGCAAAGTAACCCTGTCTATAGCTGTCATAGCTGTAAATTATTTGCCATCATTTACCCTTGTTCCTCATGCCATTCACTATCCAAAGGTTGAAAAAGTGTCTGCAACCCTATCCCTGGTCATCTTGTCATTTGAAAATCTAATCATACCAAAGAAAACACTCAAAATATGTCAAGATTGTCCCTAAGTTATATAGTGGTGTTTAGGGAGTTTTTCCTTGGCTAAGACATCCTAAGCCAAAAGCCTTTGTATAGTACCAGTCAGCCTTGAATTAGTTCCTATTCTGCAGAACAAGTCTTGATCCATCCATAGGTTGCACACCACTAAGAGGTCACTTTGTCTCATTTCAAAAGAAGTTCAACAAAGATCTAAATCAGGTAAAGAGAAAGTTTGTCGCTATCTGAAGAAATATGCTTGAAGCAGGCATAATCACCATGAAACACCAAAGGAGCTCTCCAAGGTTCAAAAGAATTTGTTTTTACATCTTTTCAGGGGTGTAATTAAATGATGATCAATATACAAATGAGGGAAAAAAAGGCAAGTTCAAGCAGGTTCCCCTTATTGAAAATATTTACCATCAATGATCAGATGAAGAGCTGTAAAGTGAGAGAAACAAGTGTACATGTTATAAATCTGGAGGTTTCCTGAAGAACATAGATCACTCATCAAGTCAAAATGAATAGCAAGGACTGAGTAATGCTAATCAGCAGTGCTGCATAAACTTTCCAAAAATCATCATCATGTAGGGCATGAGAAGACAACTGCTTCTTATTTTACCTTCAAACTGGGTTTTGGAAAGTAGGAAAAGGAAATTTCAATAAACCTTTGACTACACAGTTAGGGGAAAAGATATTTCAATGATGTTTGGCAGTAAGCATTCTCCATATACAAATCACTTTTTTTCTGATCCAATGTTCTCAGTGATATTTTACAAAAAGAATATACATCTCAGACAATGCCTCATAAAGCAAAGAAGACTTTAGGTTCAAGTGATTTTACCAATGAAAAATGTCAAAATTCACTTTGTTTTCTCTCGGTATTCTTCAAGCAGAGACATATACTGCAGAGAAGTGACACAGTGTTGAAATAGATAAGATTTCATGTGTATAACGTTAACCTCCTTCAATAAAAATTAGATGGTTAGAAACAATGATGATAACCTCCTTCATAAAAAGTAGATGGTTAGGAAGACATTTTTGTGGCCTCCTTTACAAACAAGTAGAGGTCCAACATGTTCTTAAGTGACTTCAGAAGCTACTGTGTGCCACCTCCTCGAAAAATGAAAAGAGGATGCATAGTAAGATTAAGTGATTTGTTTGAGAAAGGTCTCTTTTTGGTAAGAAAGATTGAAAATCATTGATGAGTCAATAAGAGTTTATGGGATAAAATCCTTTTCCACATCAAAATTCAAAAGTGACACAATGGTGCTAAGAAGCCTCTGTTTCTTCTATCTATGAAATCCTCCTTCAAAGTATACTCTGAGGGTGGAGTTTTTAGCTAAGAACAACCTCAGCTAAATAGCCAAGGAAGTAGACCAAGCTTGGTTTTCAAATGACTTTTGCAAACTCACATGAAGAGATATCTCACCTAAATCATATATATGAAAAAGGGCATTCTTGTTTTTACACAAATCCCTATGGTTATAGAAATAATTCCTCCATGTGATGAATGAAGGGAGAAGCGCTGAAGATTACTTCCTGCTCAGTCAAATGACAGAGGGCCCATTGTAAGAGGGTGAAAACTTTCATTGTTTATAGGCCTCCTTCACAAAAAAAAAGGATCAACTCTCCAAAATATTTGTACCATGAAACAACTCATTCAAAGGGTTAAAAGGTGTGATGAAGCCACATTTCACTTTCAATCAAAGGGTGCCTCCATCAAATGATAAAAGACAACGTTTTAAAGGACACGGGAAATTTACATTTTGAAATATTTTTAATCAGAGGATAAAGACCTTCATCGCTTTAGATACGGAAGGGTTTCGAAGGCTGCAGTATTAGTATTTTTATAAGCCTCTTCAAAAAGATACATGGTCATAATTTTGAAATCAATAAGGTTTTATGGTTTGCAGAACCTCCATCAGCAGATAAATAGAAGGCCTCATGATAGGTCTGAAGGGTCATTGAAAAGGTTGCAACAGTGTTTTTGAGATGACCTCCTTTGTAGAAAAATCAAGGAATAGCATAGTTTTATAAACTCCCTTTCATCGCAAATGTTGTGACGAACAAAGTGTTAAAAAAAATCATCAAGGTTAAAAAGTTTTGCAGTGGAAACAGAGCTAAAGGGCATCAACACTTTTTTGAAAGTCTTCGTTCAAAAAGCCAAAATAAAGGTTATGTTCCAAACCCCTCACCACTATGCACAAAGTCATTTTTGTTTTGAAAAACAAAGGCAAAAGGGGTGTTTTTATTTTCAAATCAACAAGGAGGAAACAAGGATTTTTCAAACTCTCATCGAGTATAAAGGAGCACGACCAAACTTCATAACTCTCATCTATCATTTGGCAAACCAAGTCACAGAGCAAAAATCATTTTTTGAAGAGAATTTGGGCTTGATTTTATGCGCGGCACGCCTGTGTGATCGCACAACACCCCTGTAGACATGTGCGGCATGCCTGTGCCTGGTGCCCAAGGCCGACCCGAATACATTGGCGTGGCGCATTTAACCGTTCAAAGCCCACCCGGCCAGCAACCAAGTTTGAACGCGTTCCTGTCCACTGGGCCAATACTCAAAAGGGCATCAAAGGTGTTGAAGGCCAGATTTTCACACAACAAACTCATTTTTTCAAAGGTATTTATGCCTCTTGGCCTTATTTTGATTTGAGGAAAGGTTTAAGATAGCACAGTCTTCAAGGAAAACAGTGTTTGTGCAGAGGATCTTTAAATCAGTTTAAAGGAGTCTCTTAAAGTAGTAATTTCAAAGAGCACCATGTGTATCAAAACCACAGAGAAGAAGTGATTACAAAGAAAAAACAGTGATAAGGGGAAGGGTCCCATTGACAATTTTAAAGAAGTTTGAAATAATTAGGAGAAAAAGAGCACAGTTTTCTCTCAAAACTTGGTTTTGTTTTGCCAGCCGAAAATAGAGAATCACTGTTTGAAAGACTAGTACCTTGTGGAGGCTTAAGATTGGTTTTTCAAATACATAAAAGATCATATAAAATTTGTTTTGAAAACTGCTTACTAAGTGACAGAGAGACTGCCTTTTGTTTTAGAGAAATAGTGATCATCAAAGAGGGACTATTTGTTCAAAGGGAGAGCACAGTGTTTTTCAAAGAATGTATTCTTTTCTTTCAGAGAAAAGAAGATAATGATTGGGTGAAACAACTTGTTATCAGTTCAAAAGGAATGTTTTTCTCAGTCTCTTAAAAACAATGATTACCCAAGGAAGAAACATAGTGGTTTCAGGGATGCCCCTTTTCTATTAGAAACAAAGGAAAACGGTGAATAAAAAGAAGAGTTGTATTGTCAAAAACAAAGGGACCTTGTTTTCACTTAACAAAAACTTGTTGGCTAGCCAAGGGAAAACTTAGTTTTACAAAGAATAAAAAGTTTTTTGATGGAGGGCCTTTTTCACTGATCATCTAAACATTTTTCCTTGGTGAGTCATTGAAGGGTATCATAAGCAAAAATTCCTCCAAAGAAGGATAGCAGTAGTGGGTATCACAATAGGTATGAGCCTATTTCAACTCAAGAAGTGAATGAATCTCCTTCAGTGCTCTTCAATTTTCGTGAAGTAGGGTGCTTGGAATTTTGCCAAAAGGTTTAAGAAGTAAAAAGTCACCATCCTTTGACACATTTATTTGCTTTAAGGCTGCAAGGGAAGCATGTCCATCTATCAAGTCTGGATTTCAAACTCTCTCCTAGGGCTATCTCCAAAGCTACCAATATCCCCTATATCGGAGAAAAGTGGTTCAAGCAAACATACCTAGATCTGAATCACTACAAACCCTTTCTAAAACCAGACCATCAGGATGCTTCCCAAACCATTTTCCCTTTTTCTCACTTTTTGACCAGTTATGCCCCTCTCATGAAAGTCATCATGAAATATTTCACGTGTGAAGGGAGGTTTTCCTAGATTTATTCTTATCATATCAGGGTTATTATGCATTTCACAAGAACTTAATTGTTGAACCTACCTTTCTTCCTCTATAGAAGCATTGACAAGATGGCCTCTACTGTCCAAAAGAAGCCCTCAGCTCAACAACAAGCTTGTCTATTTCATCATTCCCTTATCAAAATCATCATCCTCCGTCAACTTGAAAAAAAGGGAGTTTCTTGGGACTCTTTCATCTCCCATCCTAATTTTTCCATTGCCCCTTCATCTCATGCGCCTTCCTCACCATCCACTCATCATGTTTCTCCTTCTTCTAGTAAATCCACTCCTAAAAAACGAAAATATCCTATGATTGAGAGTTAAGAAGAGAAGAGGAAAACTAGTAGTGAAGAAGGGCAAAGAGACAAGAGGCAAACTAGTGATGAAGAAGGACAAAGTGAAGAATCTAAGCATGACAGTGAGCATAAACAAGGTGATGATGAGCATGAACAAATTGATGGTGAGCACAACAGTCATGAAGAGGAACATGATGGCAACCAACATAGCAGTGAGCATGATGGTGATGAGGCACAAAATAGTGAAGGTAAAGAGCACAACAATCATGAAGAAAGCAGGGACAGAGATGAGCATAGTAGTCCTCATGATGACAAACAAAGTGAAAACCAAAACGATGATAATGAGGGTCATGAAAGTCCTGAAAATGACACTTATGATGAGAAACAAGACAACCCTTAAGCAAGTAATGATGATGACAATCAAAAATCAAACAATGAGCATTCCAAAGAGGGAAACATGGAGAAAAAGGACCAAATCAGTGACCATGAGCATAGTGATGATAAAGAAAAACAAGGAAATCTTCAAACAGAAGAAAACAGTGACAAAGATGATGACGGAAGCAGCGAAGTAAAAGACCAAGTTGATTATGTGCTAGCTGCCTCTCCTAGGCAAGGGGCCATGACTCTTCCTCAAAAAGTGGCTAAGCCTAGAAACACTAGATCAGCAAAGAAGAAGACCACTCCAGCAGTGACTAGCAATGTCACAAGAGTGCTAAGGAGTAGAGTTAAACTGCCTAAAAATAGCATTGTTGAATTGCCAAAGAGGAAGAGGACCAAGAAGTCTATCCAAGGCAAGGGGAAAGAAAAAGAGGAGAGTAGTCATGAAAAGGAAAGAGAATTTGATATCATACAGATAGACAATGATGATAGTGATAATGAAGCTAGAATCCTTGAGGCTCTTTTTTGAAATAGAGAAGACCAAATTCATGACATACAAGCTGATTTAGAAAGCTCAAAAGAATTCATACATGTTCTACAGATCTACAGATGCAAAACAAACAAATTAGTAGTCAAATGGCAGTTTTTGAAGCCCGAGCTTTCAAGTACTAAAGGGAAGCCTCCAAAGCACAAGTCAAGATTGAAGAGCTTATGGATGAATTCAATGATGCTGAAGAAGAAGAGCAGCCAATGAGAAATAGGCCTAGGACTATGGGTCTCAAGAGAGCTTTGGAGAAAAAGAAAGAAGAAGAGGCAGCCCTTGTCCGATCTTATCCTCTCACTTCTTTGCTCGCCCAAGAAATAGAGAATGACAAAGAATCATGGCTTGAAAGAGCCAACAAGTATTTGGAAGATAAGTTAGAGAGATCTAATAGAGACTTGAGCCTACAAAAGAAGATGACCAGGCAGTACAAAAAGCTAAATCAATTTCCCCGAAAGAAATTGAAGGTTGCACAAGAAAAACTCAAAACTGCACAAAGAGGGCGCCCAATAGAAAAAGTGGATAAAGGCACATCGGTGCTTGAAATATTGGCCTCAGCTTCTCTACATGTTTCTAGGAACCCATGAGGGGCTTTCTCGCCAAAATTGAGCAAATTTTGACAAGATTTTGTTTTTTGACATTTTTGGGCTTTATTGCAGAAATTCATGGGCACCACCATTTTTGTTTGGAGCGTCCTCAATTGTTGAGAGTGGTATCATTAGATGCATTAAATTCAAGTACATCTACTCTGAAAATTTCAGATCCAAAAAGATGCATTTTGATCCCCCAAAGAGGCGAAAAACAGTGATTTTTTGACTTTTTGCCTCGCATATTAGCAAAGGCTAATTTTTTGGTTTTTTCAACTTAGTTCAGTTTTTGACATAATTCTATGATCAGTTTGGGAAAAATAAAGTATTTTCAGAAATTAGACATCCAGGGCTTTCCAACGAGCTATCACGGGCCTCATTTCGACATCGCGAGGTCCCTCAAAAGTTGTCTGCAAAATAGGGAATTTTCTGCTGCTACGTTCCTGTAGCATTTTGGCAAAAAGGCAGTTTTCTGTAGTGGCTTATCCAAATGTGCGTTAGGCCTTTTTTAGTCATTATCAGTAATGAAAAGTCAATATTTTTTCCTTTTTTAGAATTTTGTAGATATTTTGAAGATATTTTGTGCCTTGGGCTTTGCAAAGCCTCAAGGACAAAATCAGATATTTGTTTTTAGCCTATGAGCTTCTAGCCAGTTTAGTGAAGCTTATCTTCTCATTCTCCTATATAACTCATGGTGAATCATTGTAATATTGTTGGTTGAAGAGTTGATAAACAAGCTGGACTTTGAAGAGCTTAAGAAATTGACTGAGCTTAGAGCAATATATGTTATGATTTTTGATGATCAAACTTGTTTTATGGAGTGAATAGCTTGACTTGCTTGCCTAGACGATGGAGAGGATCTATTTGTAGGATTCCATGGCTTGGTAAATGGTATTGTACTTATTTTCAATTATGTTTTCTTAGTTTTTCACATATGTATCGATGTTTCTTGCTTTTTGTAGGTCAGTAAAGAATAGTTTGAGGTATGCCCATGGAGGCACATCAAATTTCCTGATTCATTACAGCTTCTATGTTTTCATCTTTCTTAGTCATGTCAAAGGATTCTTAACTACCCTTTGGTCCATTAGGAACTTGTTATTTATTTCCTTAATGATTAATATGACATGCTATCTTGTTTGATTCATGGTATGCCCTACTTACTTATATCTGTTTAAACCTCATTAATGAAATCTCCTTTGAAGTTTTAACTGAATAGTTTAAATCAGAGAGGTCTTGTTTCGATCTTTCCCTTTGCCTATACTTGTAGACTTATGTCAAATTTCTCATCAGTTTGAATGTGTTTCTTAGGAGTCTCCTTTCCACATTTTGAGCTGTTAGTTTGTCGTACATGTGTTCTCAACCTATGAAGGTGATTCTCCCACAGTTAGAGGGTCTTATACTTCTATGCATTGCCTGAATGTTTATTTTATGCATCTATCAGTTTGAGTTTGGTTCATAGTGATTAGTGGTTAGCCCTACCACATGATTTCTTGCTATTTAAACTATCTATGATTAAGATCCCTTTGTCTTGCATAAACAATATGTTCATTTCACTTCATAAACCACCTGAAATATCCATTCGCTATACTAAATCAGCCCTGCAGTACACCCTACCCATTGTCTTGACATCCTTGGCTTGATTTTGACCCCATAGCCCAGTTGATCTCTTTTTCCTGTTCTATTTTGATCCACTTGATCAGTTTTTCCTCCAAACAACTAAAAAAAAACAAACAATCACACTTAACAACTAGCCTAAAATCTAAACAAACTAAGCGAACAAGCTCACATCCTTCGCTTCATTAGAGAGAGCCCTCTCTGAGTCCAGGAAGGCTAGGTCCTAGGGCTCCAAAGATTGGTTTGATGTTACTTCCATCATTTGGTCCGTCAATCTTCCAAATCACGGGAACCTAACACTTCAAATCAGAATTTTGGTCTAACCCTTGGTTATGCATTGGCACTGATGGCATGTCCCCATAATTTTAAATAAGATCTACTGAAACAGTAGGTGATGAATTTGTATTCATACCTTGGATCAACTGATGTGTGGGAACTTCTTGACAGAACACAAGAGTTCCTCTAACCGGGAAAATGGTGTCTCCAACTGCTGGTAAGAGAGATGGTTGATCTTCTACCAATGTACCAGGGCTAGAATCTTCCTCCTCTTCATCATGCATCTCCTGAATCATGCATGGGACTCTATGTGTTAAGAGCTCAAGACTATTTTGCAAGGTAGTAAGTGTCTCTTCTCTAGATGCAAGTACTTCTGCAGCAGGTGATGAATGTGGTGACTTCTTGTCCAAAGTGACAAGATTGACATCCTCCTTTTTTTCCTTAGGAAATGACTCTTTGTGGCACATCTATGTCTTCTTCACATCAAAATTCTTCCTCAATTTTTGAAAGAAATCTAAATATTTAGTCACCTTTGCATGCTCCATGTGACTAAACCACCAATCATTGCCTTCACCTAAGAGATGAAGTGTTGCAATTTGGACATCCTCTTTTTCAGCTACAGGATGTAGCATGAAAAATGTATATGACTCTTTCCTCTAATCCTTAACAGTGCTTGAGGAAGATCCATCAAATGTAAGCAAATATAATCTATTTTTCCTCTTCCTTCTATTGCTGCTATATGATCTTATTTCTTCTTTGAGTTCAAATAATTCTTGGAGAGTTAGACTCTCTTTGAATGCTCTAGACTGTGCCTTTTACTCTTCCAGATATAGGCTAAGAGTCTCATGAGTCTTAGGTTCTCTTCTTTCTTCATTTCTATACCCCTTACCTTCTTTAAATAAAGTGGGAATAGTAGATCTATGAGGAGATCTATGATTCTCCAGTTTTCTTTTCTGCTGATAGGAGGTGCTTGGACCTTCCTCTTCAAATCTTATTCTTGGATCCTTCATTTTCCTTTATCCCTTAATTTTATAGACCTCCTTGGAGAGATGTTGCATGGATTTAAAGAGAGGAGTGGCAAGATTATAATCCTCCTTAATGATATATCTCATCTATCTGCTTCTTCTTTTGATGCAAAGGATGAAGTGTCCACAAGCTGAGCCAAAGATCAGGCATTGATACCACTATAATATCCCAAAAGGGAGAATGCAGTAATAATTAAACACAATATAAGAACTGCAACTAAGTAAACAATAAATCTCAAGAAATAATTAGAACTTACAGAGAAGTTGAGCCATTTTATTATATGGAGATGAATCAGTTACACAATGTGCAAAAGATGAGTAGATCTAGCCCAAGAGATGGCCTAGAATCACCCTACAATGGTGCTGCAACTAGCACTACATAACTAGTGAGCTTACAGGAAGCAATATTTCATTGTCCCTTCTGCTGAAGATGTACATGAACTTCTACAAAATGAAATGCAGATCTAGGGAACTCAGGAGCTCTGATGATGCCAAGATTCAAGATCTGGCCAATGTTATGGGAACCCAAGATAACCCAGAAAGGATTTTCTAGATCTACAACTTTGGAAAATCACCCTCCTAGGGTTTGATCCTTTGTCTACTGGGTTTATAGATCTAAAGCTAGATCTGATCTAAATATGGCTGCAATATGATTTATAAATAGATCTATGTTTTGAGGGATGATCCCTCACTCAGATCTACAATCTAGGAGCTTGAGATCTTGCCCTCTCTTCCTCCTCCTTCAAGTTGCAGCAGTTGAATATGTAGCTACTACAGAAACTGCATTGTACAAGAGGGAGAGGCTCTATGCCTATTGAATTGTGCTACAATAGACTCCAGGCTAATGGAAATATTGATGGCAAGGTGAGGGGATGATCCCTCACAGGATTACTAGCTGAAATGCTAGCGACTTCCTTCCTCCTTTGGATCTACAATGATGGACAATGTAATTCTGGATGGAATTACTGCTGCTAGGAAGTCAATAACTCTTGGCCTGATGCTAGATCTGAAATGAAGCCCTGGGAATGCTGATCTTCAAGCCCAAGGTTATAGGAATAAACCTTCACCGGTTCTCCAGCTAAAATACTGAAGGCGACCTCCACCTTCCAAAATGATCTTCAGAAATTGGGTAATTCCTGAAGGTAGATATTCTGCAAATGATGGAAATAATAAGTGGCACCAATGCTTGATGTAGAATGAAGTATAACCCTCTTCCAAGAGATCAATCAATGAAAGAGGAGGGATTCCTGACTAGGAACACCCTGTGCTAAACAACACTTGCAATATTTGCTAAAAAACCCAAGAAAGAAATGGAATGTCACATGACAATTCCAGATCTAAACAGACCTCAAAATCTATAATCAATAGCGTGCTTTCATTGTTTCTTTCATCTCATTTATATATTTTTTTAGCCTTCACATTCCTTGGCCCTCATTTAAACTGCGTTGTGCATTTGGACATGATCCTCCATGTTTGACTGCACTGTCTCTCCAAGTCATCCATCATATATAGGTGCAATGTACACCCTCTCCAACATGTGTGCATTAACTGCACAAATTCCACCATCATATCATCATGGATGCTCCATGATCTTCTGTTTGATCCCTTCCAAGATCTTAGTTGAATGCATCAACCTCCATGATCTATCCCATTAATGAGACATGATCTCCAATCCATTCACATTAGTAGTTGCTCCACTGCCTCCTTTATGTAGATCTTGTTGGAATATTGTCATTGATGGCAAAGGCTTTGGCTACAAAGGAGCATCTGATCATAAGAACAGAGGAAGTATCGGTCAAGGAGAAGAGACAAGAAGAGACATAGTAGGAAGAAGGGAAGTCGAGGCGTAAAAGAGGAGATATGTTGGAAAATTGCCTGTTCGGATTCTTAGGGTATGATCTGGAACAATAAAACATGGTATGGCAACTGTACATTGGTGCTTGTGGAACTAGAATGGAGCAAGAAGAGGCAGAACCACGAATCAAGAACGAATTTAAGGTCGCAAAAGGAATCTGGTGTGAATTTCTTGTGTTATATATTATGGATATGATCCATGTTATGAAGATTGCATCGAACTGGTGTTAAGCCTCAATAAACAAAATGATGGGTTAATATGTTGATGAAGAGCGCAAGCGATGTCACAGTAAATAAGGAATGAAGCCCCTGCAGTGTTAATCGATCCATTCACCGCATTAACTAATGGAAGTCTTCATTAAGAATTGTGATACAAATTAGTCAATTTACAATAATCAAGCAGGGGGAGTGGAACCTTGAGCGAAGAAGGCGGAACCTTGCGAGAGGAACAGTAACGACGGTTTCCGATTTTTATCGCACCGCTCTCAACGGGCAAGTGGTATTCAAGAGGTTGGGAGCGATTCCATAGAGTGCTCGACACGCGTCCTTCACAAAACCACTTTTCATCGCGCGTTATAGTTCGACCCAGGACGCCCAGTGATATCGTTGAGCGCCGTTGATCTGGGAAGGGGTCATCGGACGGTCATCATTTGTTGAAGGTGCGCGAAGATTAACACAGGTACAGTGGGCCATCGCACATTAACATTCGGCATCGGAGGTCGAGCGATATGAATATACGTCGTTGACCTGGAAGCTTGCTAATCTAATGGTGATCGGATGCTGGACTTGCGTGAAATTTAATTATGGTACCGTGCGCGTATTGGATTGGCTATTGACTATATATGTGGGCCCGGGGTCAAAGATTTTTCGTAAGATTAATTTACTTGGAAGCGTTGGATATTTCTATAAAGTCCGAAGGGTTAAACTTTAGATATAAGGCTTGGGAATTCAAAAGTTGTAAATATATTTATTTGTCAATTTCTTTAAAATTGATAAATAAATTAAAAAGAGATCAAAAGCCCTATGGGATAAACTAAAAGGAATACTGACATAGGAATACCATTAGCGGTTTGTGGTTTTGACTCATGGTTTTAATAAAGGAAAAGCTATATAAGGAGAAGAAAAATAGAGAACGAGTGGCACATTGTAAGGGTTGTGAACGAAAAATTTCTCCAAGGAATATCTGTATGGGCGAGCTCTGTTCTTAACTGATAAATCTGAAACTATGATGCACCCATGGATAGAATGATATGACGATGATGAAATCATGAAGAACCAGTGTGAGTGTACTGAATGAATAAATCTGGTGGCCTGCAAGGTATGTCATGTGGAAACTGGTGGATCCAGTATAAAAATTTATGAAACGTGGTCCGCAGTGGTGCTAAGGGTCGAAGCCTTCAGTGAGGGGGTTGTAGATCCCTTCCAGTGGTAGGTGGTAAACGAGAGGAGAGGGTAGTAGCTCCCTTCCAGGAGAGGCTGGTAAACGAGAGCAAGGGGTAGTAGCTCCCTTCTAGGAGAGGCTGGTAAATGAGAGAAGGTTGTAGCCTTCTGTAGTTGGGTGCCTGTGTGCTGGTATAAGTCTGCACCAGCATATATTGTAAGAAGTTTTCTCTATAATAAATATTGAAGACTGAGATTATAGCAGCGGTGGTTTTCTCCTGAATTGGGTTTCCACCTTAAATCCTGGTGTTCATATGTGTTGTTTATGTTTGATGGTTTGTTCTATTATTTTTGTTCATGATTAATACTTATCTAATGCAATTCTCTAAGTAAAGACATAATAAGATATCTGGACATACATGTTGGATGCAGTACTGTAACATATGGTCTTAAGAGAAAGAAAAGAAAAATTGTTCAGCCCTAAATACTGATTCACCCCCCCTCTTAGTATTTTTACCAACAATTGGTATCAGAGCAGGTCCTTCTGAAAAAGCTTAGCCGCTAGAAGGAAGATCAAGAAAGATGAGAAATCAAGATGGAACAGCATCTATCAGGCCTCCGCTCTTTAACGGAAAGAATTTAATCTTCTGGAAAACAAGGATGAGATCCTATCTTCAGTCTCTGGGAGCAGAGGTATGGGAAATTGTTGAAGGAGGATATCAATATCCAGCTGCAGTACCAACAGATCCGACGGAAAGAGAGAATTTTGAAACAAATGCAAAGGCGGTCAATGCTCTATTGGGAAGTCTAACTAAATCAGAATTTGTCAAAGTCATGCAACTGAATACAAAAAAGACAATATGGGACAAAATTATTCTAAGTTATGAAGGTGATGCAAAGGTAAAAAGTGCTAAACTCTAAAATCTTAGAATTCAATATGAGAATCTAAAAATGGATAATGAGGAGAGCATTGCCAATTTCTTTTTACGTCTTGATGATATTGTAAATCGCATGAGAAATCTGGGAGAAACAATAACCAAATCTACTTTGGTTGAGAAAGTCCTAAGATCACTAACGACAAAATTTGAGTCAAAAGTCTCTGCTCTTGAAGAAAAGCAGGATTTTCAAAATATTACTGTGGTGCAACTTCATGGCATACTAACTGCATATGAAATGAGAAGAGGAGGACCATCTGAAGTCAAAGAAGCAGTCTTTAGAATTTCTACAAAAGGGAAGGAAGTACAAAAAACAGAAGGATCAGGATATATCTCAGAAGAAGATGAGATAAACTTTGTAAAGAAACTTCAACTTGGCACAAGATGGTTCAGAGGTAAGCTTCCTTTCAAATTTTTTGATTGTGGAAGAGTTGGTCATTATGTTGCTAAGTGTCCTTATAAAGAAACACATAAAAAAGGGAAGGAAGTAGCAAAAAGGAATAAGAATCGTTTTAGCACTAGAAAGAGTTACTATACTCATGAAGACAGTGATGGGTTATCTGATAGTGAGGAAGAATGTGAACAAGATCTTAGACTTCTCATGGCATTTGAAAAATAATCTAGAGAAGAAAAAGATACTTTTGTGGATGCTCTAGAAGACAGTGATTTTATTGATGAAAATAATAAACTCAAAATCTTCTTAGAAGAGAGTAAAATAACCATAGAAACTATGAAAAATCAGCTTGAAGAAAAAGAGAAACACAATGAGAAATTAGAATGTGAAGTAGTAAGTCTAAGAAAAGAACTTGAGAAAGTAAAGACTCTGAATCTTAGATTTGCTAAAGGATCTGAAACCTTAGATTAGATTATCAAGGTACAACGTTCTCCTCTTATAAAGACAGGTCTTGGATATATCAGAGAATCTTCTCAGGCTTCAGCACCAAATTATCTAAAAGCAGTTACAGCTGGTTTACAACATGCTGCCACTCAGCAAGGGAATAAAGAATATTTACAGGTAAAGCATGATCATCTCAATTCAAAGAACACTAACATGAATGTCTTTCAAAGAAACACCAATCAACAGGTAAATTCATGTAGAAGATTTTATGATCACAGAAATTTCTTCTTCAATGGAAAATGTTTCTCATGTCACAATTTTGGTCATAAAGTTGTTCAATGTGTTGCATATAAAACCATCATGAAAAGAGAAGCAATAAAGAAAAGGATTGATATTGAAACAAAGAAGAATACTTATAACAACTTTTCTCCTCTTCAAAATGAATTTGAATGTGCTTATTGCAATAACTTTGGCCATGAAGAATCTGAATGCAGGAGCAAAGTTCAGCCAAAAGAACATGTTCCTTCAAGCTCCAAAGTATGGAAAAAGAAGGAATTACAGGTTGAAAATTGTGGCATACCGTTATTTGCAGAAGATGAAGAAAACCAATGGTACATTGATAGTGGATGCTCAAGACACATGATAGGTGATAAAGACAAACTTCTTGCATATAGTGCTCTAGAAAAGGAAAATAATGTTACATTTGGAAATGATACTCCTGCGATCATTAAGGGAAAAGGGTCTATTTTTCTAAAAGAAAAGGTGAAAGCTAATGAAGTCATGTATGTGGATGGATTAAATCATAACTTGTTAAGTGTAATTCAAATGTTTGATCAAGGAACTGAAGTTGTCTTTAGTTAAAAAGAATGTGTGGTACGTGATCTTGATACAGGTAAAACAATTATAAAAGGAAAAAGAACTCCAAACAACCTGTATATATTGAAGAACTGCAAAGAAAAATGTTATTTGAGTAAATCTTCATAAAATTGGCTATGGTATAGAAGGTTGGGGCATCTGAGCTTCTCTCAAATCAAAAAATCAAGCAGACTTAAAGCTGTTCGTGATCTTCCCAATATTACTCTACCTGAAAAATATCATATGTAAATCTTGCCAATTCAGTAAGCAAACCAGAGTACAATTTAATGCCAAGGAAGGATCATCAAGTAAGCCTCTTGAACTCATTCATACTGACATATGTGGACCTATGAGGAAAAATTCACCACGTGGTGAACAATACTATATCTTATTTATTGATGATTTCTCTAGAATGTGTGGGATTGGGTTGATTAAACACAAAGATGAAGCATTTGAGAAATTTCAGATCTTCAAAGCACTGGTTGAAAATGAATTAGATCTAAAAATCAAGTGTCTTAGATCTGATCTAGGAGGAGAATATACATCAGATGAATTCCTTGAATTTTGTGAACAACATGGCATAAAAAGACATTTTTCTGTAGGTGGCACTCCACAACAAAATGGTGTTACAGAAAGAATGAATAGAACAGTTCAACAAATGGCTAGAGCTATGCTTGATGATTCCGGAACACTTGACACATTTTGGGGAGAAGCAGCACATACAGTAGTAAACATTCTCAACAAGGCACATGTTCGTGTAAATAGTGATAAAACTCCATATGAACTCTGGTATGGTAATCCTCCCACTATAAAGCATTTTAGAATTTTTGGAAGCAAATGCTTCATCAAGAATAATGATGAAAAAATTGGAAAGTTTGAACCCAAAGCAGATGAAGGAATGTTTCTTGGTTACTCCTCTAGGAGTAGGGCATATAAATGTTACAATAAAAGACTTCGGAATATTGTTGAATGTATTGATGTTGTTATTGATGAGTCTCCTGTAGCTCCAAAAGAAGAAAAGCAAACAACAGATGAAGATGATGATGACACATATCCTTCTACATCAAATATTAATGGTACAAACAGTGAACCCAGTGAAGAACTCGAAGATTATTTGTCTGAAAAGGCCCCTCCAGATATGTTCAAAAGAATCATCTAGAATCTCAAATTTTGGGAGAAAAGGGATCAGGTGTACAAACAAGAAGGACTCTTGTGGGATCTTCTAGCAATCTGGCATTTCTGTCCACTATTGAACCTCACAGTGTTAGTCAAGCTCTAAAATATGAATGTTGGATTCAATCCATGAATGAAGAGCTTGATCAAATTGAAAAGAATCACACTTGGGAATTAGTGCCAAGACCTCATGACAAAAATGTCATTGGAACTAAATGGATATTCAAAAACAAGTTAAATGAGAATGGGGATGTTATAAGAAATAAAGCTAGACTTGTATGCTAAGGGTATGCTCAACAAGAAGGTATAGACTTTGAAGAAACTTTTGCTCTTGTAGCCAGACTCGAAGCCATAAGAATTTTTCTTGCATTTTCAAGCTTCCAACAAATGAAAGTTTATCAAATGGATGTTAAATCCGCTTTTCTCAATGGTGATCTAGAAGAAGAAGTGTATATAGAACAACCAGAAGGATTCATTTTGGGAAATGATGAAAAACTTGTTTGTAGTCTTAAAAAGGCTCTATATGGTCTCAAACAAGCTCCAAGGGCATGGTACTATCGTCTTGACAAATATCTTCATCAACAAGGATTTTCAAAAGGGTCTGCTGATAGCAACTTATACACAAAAAATGAAAATGACAAACTATTGATTGTGGTTGTATATGTTGATGATATCATTTTTGGAAGTAATCAAGAGTCTATGAGTCAGAAATTTGCTTCTGATATGTAGCAAGAATTTGAAATGTCTTTACTTGGGGAACTAACATTCTTTCTTGGCTTGCAAGTGCAACAAGCAACAAATGGCATATTCTTATCACAAGCAAAATACCTCAAGAAAATCCTGAAGAAGTATGGCATGGAAGATTGCAAACCTGTAAGTACACCAATGATAACCGGATGTAATCTCAGTTCTAGTGATGATTCCCCCACGGTGAATCAACCAGAATACAGATCTATGATAGGAAGTCTACTTTATCTCACTGGGACAAGACCAGACATTATGCATGCAGTTGGGATTGTTGGACGATTTCAAGCCAATCCAAAAGAGTCTCACCTTTAGGCTGTGAAAATAATATTCAAATATCTACAAGGAACTCAAGATTTTGGACTATGGTATCCAAAGAATGCTGATCTTACTCTTCATGCATACACTGATGCAGGTTGGGTTGGAAGTGTTGATGATCGGAAAAGCACTAGTGGTGGTGCATTCTATATGGGGCCCCGGTTAGTGTCTTGGTTCAGCAAGAAGCAAAGCTCTATTGCCTTATCTACAGCAGAAGCAGAATATGTGGCTGCAGCATCATGTTGCACTCAACTTCTCTGGATGATGCAAACCCTGCAAGACTTTCAAATCAAATGTTCACCTCCTATCTCCATTATGTGTGATAATACAAGTGCCATCAGTATCTCAAAGAATCCTGTTATGCATTCCAAGACCAAGCACATTCCCATCAAATATCACTTCTTATGTGAACAAGTTCTTGAACAAAAGGTGAAATTGGAGTATGTTTCCTCCAAAGAAAAAGTTGCTGATATATTTACCAAATCTCTACCCAGGGAAGCGTTTGAATATATCAGACAAAAACTGGGAGTAGTCTCTGCCATGCAGAGGACCAGGTCTACTTAAATACAGAAGATTAAATTGGGTATGAGGTGCTGTTGGGCATCTCTGAATGCACAGCCTAAGGGGGAGCATTGGTCATGTGAAAAGAATGCTTTGTTGCCATACTAATTATTTGTTGTAGTCTGATCTCATTGTATAAGTCATTTCTGTTATCTCATCAAATACTATGTTTGAAGATGCAGCATGATCTCAGGGGGAGCATGGTATTGTTGGTACAAAAGATCTCGATCAACTCTTTGCCATTGATGTCAAAGGGGGAGGAAAAGAAAAGCAGGGCTTCTATAAGACTAATAGAGGAAGAATATTGCCATCAATGCCAAAGGGGGAGATTGTTGGAATGTTGTCATTGATGGCAAAGGCTTTGGCTACAAAGGAGCATCTGATTAGAAGAACAGAGGAAGTATCGGTCAAGAAGCAGAGACAAGCAGAGACAGAGAGGTAGCAGAAGCATCAGATGAAGCAGAGAAATTAGAGACAAAGAAGTAGAATTGAATTAAGGGTTTAATACAGTGGTTTAATACAGTTTGCAAAGGAGATGATAAAAGGGAGAGCTGCTAGGAAGAGACAAGGGAATAGATTGAAGAAAAAATTGAATATCTGGCCAAGATTTGTATATGGTAATGAAGAACTGGCTTAGTTTGATATTTGCAGTCGTGGAACTACTCAGGGGCTCTCGAGGCATTCAGTGTATCCATTGAAGAACTTAATGGTGGCAGAGATATGAGGTTTTTGATTGTACAGGTAGAAGCAGAACTGTGACAGGATAGAACTCCGAAATGGAAGATTGATATGTTATATATACCATAGCAGAATTGAAGAATGACAATGTTTGTAAGGAAATCCTGCCAAAGATAGACCAGAGTTATAATGCAAACCCAGACTAACCCTTTGGAATCATGAACGGAACCTTGAGGGAAGGATGGAACCACGAAGGAGGAAAAGTGAAGGCGGTTTATGGTTTTCATCGCACCGCTTTCAACGGGCAAGCAGTATTCAAGAGGTGGGGAGCGATTCCATAGAACGGGCGACACACGTCCCTGTACGATTTTACAAAACCACTTTTCACTATGCGCCATCGCGTGTTATAGTTCGACCCAGGACGCCCAGCGATATCATTGAGCGATGTTGATCTGGGAAGGGGTCATCGGACGGTCATCATTTGTTGAAGGTGCGTGAAGATTAACATAGGTACGACGGGCCATCGCACGTTAACGTTCGGCATCGGAGGTTGAGCGATATGCATATACGCCGTAGATCTGGAAGCTGGCTAATCTAACGGTGATCGGACGCTGAACTTGCGCGAAATTTACTTATGGTACCGTGCGCGTATTTGATTGGCTATTGACTATATTTGTGGGCCCGGGGTCAAAGGTTATCATATTATTTGAAAGCGTTAAAATGCGAAAGGTTAACCTTAATCCTAAAGTTAAGTTCTAAAGTATTAAATTAATTATTTAATTACCAAGATCAATGGAATAGTGAGAGTTATGGAGACCTCGCTGGATTATCTATTTTGACCCCGTCCACGAATACCATTAGCAATTGAATGGTTTTGACCCAAGGTTTTAATAAAGGCGAAAAATATATAAGGTGATGAGAATCATGAAGAAGGTGGTGCATGCGAAAGGGTTGGTATTAAACGAATCTCTTTCAGAGATATCTGTATGAATAAACTCTGACATATCTGAGTCTATGGTGCACCTGCGAATATGATCTCTAGATCATATGATGATTAATTCCTGGTTTAATTGACTGACGAAATCATGAAGAATGTATGCATGAGTAAGGGTTGTGAATGAATACTTCACTCTGAAGTATATCTGTATGGAATGGGTAACAGATTGCTGAGAGATCTGAATTAAGAATGCACCTCTGAAGAAAATGAATAAATCTGGTGGTCTGCAAAGTATGTAGTGTGGAAGTGGATGAAACGTGGACTACAGTAGTACTGAGGATCGAAGTCTTCAGTGAGGGGGTTGAAGCTCCCTTCCAGTGGTAACTGGTAAACGAGAGCAGGGGGTTGTAGCTCCCTTCCAGGAGAGGCTGGTAAACGAGAGAAGGTTGTAGCCTTCTGCAGGTGGGTATCTGCATGCTGGTATAAGTCTGCACCAGCATAAAATTGTAGAAGTTTTCTCTATAATAAATATTGAAGACTGAGATTACAGCAGCGGTGGTTTTCTCCCGATTTGGGTTTCCACCTTAAATCCTGGTGTTCATATGTGTTGTTTATGTTTGATGGTTTGTTCTGTTATTTCTATTCATGCTTAATGCTTATCTGATGCAATGTTCTAAGTAAAGACATAATAAGATATCAAGACATATATGTTGGATGCAGTACTGTAACATATGGTTTTAAGTCAAAGAAAAGCAAAAATTGTTCAGCCCTAAATACTGATTCACCTCTCTCAACATTTTTCCCAAAAAAAATAAGGAGGAGGAGAAGAAGAACAAGATGCTGAAATAGCACAAAAAATGTGCACATTGAATTAAAAAAAATACACATAAAAATAAATTCATATTAATTCCAAAATGGAATGAAATTGAGATACAAAATGAAAAAATGATTCTAAAGTGATCCCAAAAAGGGAAGTAATATTTATCGTATTATTTTGCAACTTAAAAAAACAATAAAATGTTTAAAACATTACAAACAAAAGGGTGGAGAAAAAATTCTCAAATGCATATGTTGTAGCAGTGGGGTGATGATATTATAAGTAAAATATTAGCTACATTATGCTTCTTGCTTCCAAATCCATTCCATATGAGAAGTCTTTAATTAATACATTAGTTTTTCGTAGAGAAATGCCTTATGACCCTATGTAATACATGTTATAGCATCAATGTGAAATATAGATGAAGAACCTTTTGAGGCCTAATTATGTCTACTTTTCTTTACATCTACTCGTCTTCCACAAGTACTAGTGGGTAATGATAGAGAATATGAAACTTAATTTAGTTAAAAACATTTATGATCTCTTCCTCTATACTACACCCTAGTACAACCATCCCTTTCACCATGTACTTTCCCTATGTGATATATTTCCTTATCCTTAGCTCTTACACTCATTTGTATCAAATGCATATATCCATAATATACAACACATCTACCACTCTACATAGGAGATTCATTAGAAAGTCTAACAAATTTATCTCTTCACTATGGTGTCTAATCTAATATTCTATCAAAACTAATTATGAGCATGTTTTTTGGAGATACCAATTATTATAATGGTTTGTGCACTTGAGTGGAATTTTTTTCATATCGATTGATAAAGTGCTAAGTGTTAAGCTAAAAAATGAAAGTGCTCATAATCAATCGGAACTTGAACAACAACGAAGTGCTAATCGACAGGAATCTGACAAAATTCATTTCTTCGAAAACCAACTCCGTATGAGGAAGATAAAGCATGTTGTTCATTTTCCTAAAAAACTAATTTTTTCGTAGAAATGATAGAATGATGACATGACAGCCTAGTCAGGAAGAAAAAATAATATTCTAGGGATATTCCTTCATTTCGTCCAATGAAACTATGACAAGTGTCATTTCGTGGTTGGTTTGTTGTTAGCGTTGTTTTTATTGGTTGCAAATATTCCAACCAAAGGGCAAACACATGGTGCAGCTAGGGGCTACCACGTGCCCCCTCTGGTAGAATAAGTTATGGGTGAAATATTATAGTATGGTCAAAATCATATTTTATATTTCACAACAAAATTATGAAGTGTGGAAGGGCGAAGGTC
The DNA here is from genome assembly GCA_034641835.2 of Pinus albicaulis. Taxonomy (NCBI): domain Eukaryota; kingdom Viridiplantae; phylum Streptophyta; class Pinopsida; order Pinales; family Pinaceae; genus Pinus; species Pinus albicaulis. The sequence continues at coordinate 610,771,145 of CM076569.1, forward strand.
GGGGCTCGTTTTCGTGACCTCCCCCAAGCACGCGCGCAACCATATATATAGACCACCAACTTAAGACCTAACATATATGGTTCAAAAATTATATTTTTGTTCAAAGTTTTTCACCATTAGGCGGAGGAGGGTGACAGCCCTGTGAGCCAAACCCTTCATACATATGACCTATATTTTATAACCACAGAGCACCAAAGGATCAACTAAATGTGCTTAACACGCATAAACAACACTTAAACCATTCTTATTCAATAATTAACCAGTATTATCTTGGTGGAGAAGATGGCAGAGTCCGCCAAATTGGGCGCTAACTCCCAATTTAGAGGAGTTAATTGGAGTTCCCTCCAGTTTTGGAGGGGTTTCCTAGGCCAAAATTGAATGAACCATAACTTTTGCAAAATTCAACCATTTTTGGCTCAGAAAGAGTTTATCCTAGCATATTTTGACATTATCAACATGTTGGAGCAGGCTTCAGGAGCAATAGAGGATTGTGAACAACACCTTTTTCCATTTTTAGCTAATATAGAGGCCCAAGCCATGGAAGTTGGACCAAGGATATGTAGCCTAGGAGGGGTGAAATCCTTCATCAAAACAATGTGTTAATGGATTATTTGATGGTTTGTTGTACATTTTATTGTTGTTGTTCAGTACTTTGTTTTAATTTTAAAATTCTCATTAATTTAACATAAAACTTGACACAATTACCTGTTTAACGCTCACAAGCACTGCAAGGAAACCTATGCACAATAATCAAATGATGAAAAATTGTTTATAATTTTGAAGATGAAATTAGCACAAGAAAACTAACATTCAGATTTTGATCAAGGTGGTATCAAAGCAAAGCTTCTTTGCTTGATATTTTCTTGATTTTTGTGCATGTAGGGTTTTAATGGTTGCAAATTTGTGATGCTTACAAGGTTAAATTTGTAGAGAGGAGAAGGGAAAGTGTTGGTTTCTAGTCCCAAGGTTAGGACCAGAAGAAGGAGAGCCAAAAGGCCACCATATCCACTCAAAATTTCACTCCCAGGTGAAATTTAAGCACCTCAATTTTTATCTCTAGCTGAGATTGAAGAGGTATAAGTTGCACCAGAAGCTGAGCTTGAATCCATAGCCATCATGTCAGGTGTAGGAGAGACTAAAGGTATTTCAGAAGATGAAGCATACAAGAAGGATTTCTATAACCTAACTTAAATTATTATGGTCGAGAGAAGCACCAGGATGGTTGAAGGGAATTCTAAGTCTCCACGTAGAGAGGGAACCTCATAAGATTAAAAAAAAATATGAAGAGAAGGATTAAAAAGGAAGTAGAGGAAAGCCTCCTCAATCTCCACCATATTCATCATCATCCTCATGACCAACATCAACATCATCTTCCACTTATACAACACAAACCAACCATGCTCACTCAAAAACCCCAAAAGGAAAAACTCCCTTACTTAAACTTGATGTCAAATTTGAACTTCCAATGTATAATTGTGAAGTTAATGTAGAGAAGCTGCATAATTGGATTTGTCAATTGGAGTTTTATTGAATAATTCAAAACCTTCAGGAAGATGACATAAAGATTCATTTGGCTTCCTTGAGGATGGAGGGATCAACACTTGTATGGTGGGAAGCAAGGACTCAAGAAGAGATTAAAAACCATGGTAAGATCTAATGTCTTGGTCAAATTTATTGCTGCCACTAAAAGTAAATTCTATCCTCTATCTTACATGTAAAACGCCATTATGGGTTGGCATAATTTTAGACAATTGAAAGGGAAGAGTGTGCAAGATTATACTCATGAATTTAGGAGAAGAGCTCTTATTTTGGGTCTCAATTTTTGTTCTCAAGAAACTTTGTTAAAGTATATTGGGGGTTTGTACAGTTAACTTCGACATACTATTATCATGTTCAATCCCACAAACTTATATGAGGTTTGCGTTCAAGCCACGCATCTAGAAGAAAGAGGGAAACATAGTGCAGATGAGAAAAGCGATAGTTTCCTTGAGTATGATCGTAAAGGAAAGGGAAAGTTTAATGGAAGAGGAAAGAGAATTAGCTCTATAAAAAAAGAGAAATATAAAATCACATGTAAAAATTGTGGAAATATAGGAGTAGCAACACTTCCATATTTATAGAAGTGAGTGGTAGGCTTCCTTGTTGCCATAATTTTACATTCAATTTTTCTTTCCAACCTGAATACCTTCTCCAATGAATCAGGTTCCAAAACACGAACTTCATGTTGGATGTTATCCTTTAAAGTGCCTATGAAGAGATCAATTTTATGTTCCTCTGGAATATCAGTTACCCTTATATTCAATTTTTGGAAGTCCTCAATGTGCTCCCCCACTGAACCCTTTTGTTTGAGATTTATCAATTGGCTAAAGAAGGTGTTTCTCTTTGTATCCTCATAATGTGCTATCATTTCCTCCATAAAAATTGACCAAGTGACAATTTTTTTACTGGAGCAAAGCCATCGATACCATACAAATGTATTTTGTTCTAAATGTAAAGTTGCAATGCGTACCTTTTGTGTGTTTTGCACATTATGGAGATCAAAATATTGCTCCATCTGTAGTATCCATGTTACAGGATCCTTTCCATCAAACTTCCTCATATCCATTTTTGGAATATGGTGGTTCTTCTCGCCAACAATATAGTTTATGAAATCACGATTAACATTTATTTTGTTCTCATCATGAGTTTCCTCTACTATCTTTCACCATTAGGAAACATTTCTTGTATCAACTTTGTCAAACATTCTATGTCTGCTTTTAGATCATTCTTCATGTTTTCCATTTTAGCTTCTGTGTCATCCATCTTAGATTCCCATGCCATCCATGCAGGCTTCCATGCCATTCTTCAAACCATCCATCTTAGATTCCCACTCCTTTATTCAAACCATCCATCTTAGTTCCACGCCTTTCTTCAAAACTTCCATGTCATTTTTTGTTGCTCTTTCATGAGAAAAAATTTATTAAGCACTTGCTCTTGTAATTTTGATATGTCATGTTGCCATTATTCGTCTTCATGAGTCATAGTAGAGCCTTCTAAAGGCTTAATGGGTGTTGAATTATTTTTAGGGGCCATTTTACAATCCAATACTGATATCTATTCTACAATATGCCCTTGGAATCAATTCAACTTGATTATTCAAACATGGCTTATGCAATTTGGAAAAAAATATACACACCTTTTACTTGCTTTTGAGGAGCTCGATATTTAAATTGAATTATATCTATAATTGAAGATCCTCAATATATGAAATTCAACCTTGTACTATTCCTCTGAAGCTTCTTTCAAATGCCACAGGTATGACCTAATTTGGATTCTTCAAGACAAATTTATGTCCAATCTCCCTGAATCTCCCACAATGACCTAATTATGGATTGGTTCAGTAGAGTGAACTTGTACGACTTTCCATGTGTCACTGTTTCCTCCTTCGGTTCTGAAATTGATAGAATGAAAACTAAAGTCTGTGTACTTGTGGCCACTTTTTATATAATTCCAATCTGATGCACAGAAAGAGAGTTATGAAGATTTTCCCACGATCACCTCTTTGAGATGAAATTCGGGAGCTTGAAAAAGCCCTAACTTCCACATACCATATCTCCAAAACTTTTGCGACCCAAGCTCTAACATTTTGTGACGATGTTTCTTAGGATTTCTGATTTGCGCTCTAAAAATTTCAACTTCTAAACTTTTGTAGAAAAGAAGTTATAGATAAAATTCCAAAACGACCTGTTTGGAGCAGCGAAACCCTAGAATCCAAAGATATGATACCAAATTTTGTGAAACCAGCTCCAAAAATAGAATAAAAGAGATATCAATGCCTTAGAAATAAGCCACTTCGAGGGGGGAACCTCCAATACATTCAAGAATTGTTCATTCATGTAATGTATTGGAGGTTTCCCCCTCAAAGTGGCTTATTTCTAAGGCATTGATATCTCTTTTCTTCTATTTTTGGAGTTGGTTTCACAACAGTGTGCAAGATTATACTCATGAATTTATGAGAAGAGCTCTTATTTTGGGTGTCAATTTTTGTTCTCAAGAAACTTTGTTAAAGAATATTGGGGGTTTGTACAATTAACTTCGACATACTATTATCATGTTCAATCCCACAAACTTAGATGAGGTTTGCGTTCAAGCCACACATCTAGAAGAAAGAGGGAAACAGAGTGCAGATGAGAAAAGTGATAGTTTCCTTGAGTATGAGCGTAAAGGAAAGGGAAAGTGTAATGGAAAAGGAAAGAGAAATAGCTCTATCAAAAAAGAGAAATATAAAATCACATGTAAACATTTTTCGAAGAATGTCCATGATGAAGACCATTGTTGGCAACTCCATCCAGAGTTGAAGCCAAAGAAATGTAAATCCAAAGAGAAGGGGAAAACTATTGCAATCATTGAACATGACTTAGGTTCATATTCAAGAGATTAAACCAATATTACAACAATGGGTTTGAAAGGTAATAACATAACAAGCACTAGTTCTTCAATTTGTTCCAATGTAACTCAAGATGAAGATACAAAAATTCAACTCTTTCATATTAGATTTGTTTCTAAACATACCAAGATAGACACACTGTTTAATAGTAGTTCTCAAGCTAATTTTATTTCTGAAGACTTAGTTAAGAAGATAGATATTGAAACTATTATACATCCAAGACCTTACACTTTAGGGTGGATATGCAAGAATGAAAACTTGCAGGTAAAAAGGAAGTGCATCCTAAGGTTTGTAATCACTTCAAACTTTCTTGATGAAGTTGAACTTGATGTAGTGTCGCTTGATATTTCAGGTATTGTTTTGGGAAGTCCTTATCTTTATGATAGGAAGCAGTATTTCATCGCCATGAGAATAAGTACCAATTGTTTAAGGATGGATTTGAGTACATAGTTAGAGTGCATAAGAAGAAGATAACTTTTTATCTTATACATGTAGGAGAAATTAAGAGAATAGTGAATGCAAGACAAAATTTGACTTTGTTAATGATCAAGCATAAATATGATTTGAATGAGACCTTTCAAAAAGATGTATCGAATGCACAAGTTGATTTCATTGAAGTTTCTTATGTTGTAATAAGGTTTTCCAGGACTCTAACAGGTTTCCTTTGAAAGCAGGTAAAAAATATGTGAAATATTTGCAGTAGTCAACATCAGTGTTGAGCAGTGTTGGAAACAAGATGTTAGTGCAAGAGAGAGAAAAGGTCAAAGAGAAAGTGCCAAATAAATTTTACAAAGAAGGCATAGGTTCCACAAGTACTTATTTTTGGTTTTGGTTTCAAAAAGGTACATGGAAATGGCAAAAAAACTTGGTCAAAAGTCGACTCAAGTACAAAGAAATACAATCTAATAATCTCTGAGATGACAGTGTTCGAGGTGAGACAATTTTAAAGTTTCCTTTGATTGACGACTGAGGTGGGAACAAGTTTGTTTCTACAAGGATAGCTTGCTGCTCTGCAAATTCAGGGAAATTATAGCATGATGGTGTCTACAACAACAAGAGGGGGTCTCGAGAATCAAGGAAAAATATTAGTTTTTGTGAAAGTCTCAAATTGATGAAAATGGGAAAATTCTAGCCAATTGAGATGGGAAGGGTGAGGGAATTATACCCTCATCCACATGTTCAGTAATAAAAGAGCTTTTCAGGTCCAAAATGCTTCTAGTGGGGAGGAATAATAAGGTTCTAAGTGTTAAGATAAAAAATGAAAGTTCTCGAAATCAACCAGAACATGAATGACCACGAAGTGCTCATTGTCAGGAATTCGACATAATTTTTTTCATTAGAAACCGACTCCTTATGAGGAAGATAGAGCCTGTTGTTCGTTTTCCTTAACAACTATTTTTTTTGCAGAAATGACAAAATGATGACATGGCAACCTAGTTAGCAAGAAAAAAGAATATTATTGGAATATTCCTTCATTTCACCTAATGACACTATGAAAAGTGTCATTTCATGGTTGGTTTGTTGTCAGTGTTTTGTTTATTGGTTGGAAATAGTCTAACCAGAAGGCGGACACATGGTGCAGTCAGGGGCTGCCACGTGCTCCCTCTGGTGGACTAAGGTATGGGTGAAATATTATACCATGGTTGAAAGAATATGTTATATTTCACAGCGAAGGGCATAAGGGCAGAGGTGGGGGCTCGACCCCGCAACCTCCCCCAAGCAAGCGGGCAACCATACCAATAGACCACCAACTTACGACTTAACATATATGGGTTTTAAATTAAATTTGTGTTCAAAGGTTTTCACCATCAGGCGGAGGAGGGGGCCAAACCCCTCTTAAATGTGACTTATATTATATAACCAAAGGGTGGAGGCTCAAATAAAAATGCTTAGCGTGTGTAAACAACACTTAAACCATGCTTATCTAATAATTAACTAGTCATATCTTGGCAGAGAATATGGAAGATTCCACCAAATTCGATGCTAACTCCCAATTTAGTGGAGTTAATTGGAGTTCTCTCCAGTTTTGGAGGGGTTTCCTAGGCCAAAATTGAATGAACAATAAAGTTTGCAAAATTCGACCATTTTTGGCTCAGAAAGAGTCGATCCTAGGAGATTGAGACATTCTGAGCATGTTGAAGCAAGTTTCAGGAGCATGAGATGATTGTAAACATCACTTTTTTCCATTTTTAGCTAATACATAGGCCCAAGCCATGGAAGCTAGACTAATGAGATGTAGCCTAGGAGGGGTGAACTCCTTCATCAAAGCACTATGTTAATGGATCATTTTATGGTTTGTTGTACATTTTATTGTTGTTGTTCAATACTTTTTTTTAATGTTAAATTTATCATGAATTTAACATAAAAATTGACACAATTACTTGTTTAACACTCACAAACACCACAAGGAAACCTATGCACAAGAAGAAAATTATCAACAATTGTTTATAATTCTGAACATGAAATTAGCACAACAAAACTAACATTCAGATTCGGATCACCCACCCCCACTCTATGGATGAAATATTAGAATTTTAGTTGGATATGTTCATTGGGGTATGATTTTTTATATCCATATTCATTCAAACCTTTGAAACTCCCCTAGATTTTCCATTAATGAATTTTAGATCCAACTTCAACACAATTCCTAAAATATAACCATTATTGGCCAACATCTCTTACATCCTAAACTCACAAGGTAGATAATTTATTCTACCCCACACATGTATGCATAGAGTACCTATACTGTTTAGATAAAATAAGGGAGTAAATGTTTGTAAAAATTTATCATTGGTTCTAAATAGTGATTAGTTACCAACTAGGGCCCTCTCTAGATATTTTGTATGATCAAATTCCTTTAGGTTAAAAAACCCCAAATTCCATTAGGTTAAATTTAACTCCTCTATAAAGTTATCCTTCCCAAAAAATAGAACCCAATTATCCAAAATCAATCATGGATGTTAATATTTTAAAGAAATGATTAGGATTCTTGCATGCAAGTTTACATAAATATCTTGATCAACATGTAATATTACATAAATAATGTAGAAATTGCAATAAATTTGCTACTCCTAATGAAATCGAACTGAAATCAAGAGACATAATTTTTTTCTACTATCTTATGAAAAGAAAAACACACGATAGAAAAACATGCAATAATATGAAACCGTCAAAATAAAAGGAACACAATGATTTTATTGGGGAACCTAACTGGTAAAAAGCCCTCTGCTACTTTGCATTAATTTAGATGAGAAAGAGAAAAAATTACAATGTCTTTGTTCAACTTTGAAGCACACCTTGCACTGTAAAACTGTTCTCCTACTTCTTGACCTTCTCTACCCAATAGATATCCAATTTAAACCTAAACCAACCTCCTATTTTCTTGCACAATTCTAGAGGAATTAAGCACCTAAAATATAGTGAAATTCCCTATTTCCTTGTGCAAATCCAAGGGGAATTGAATTCCTTATCAACACAAAATCACTGTACACTCAACAATATACAATTATAAATTACAATGTATCTTTTCGCTCTCCTCAACTAGGAAATTCAAATTCCATTCATGATTGGGTCTATTTTTAGTTGATTGACTACTGAAATGAGATATCACTAAGTTAGCAACAATCATAACTACTCAACTGACCTTCAAATAACTCAACTAATAACTAGAGCTAATTTAACTGATTTCACTAACAACAACTCAACTAGATTGCTAGATCTTAGCAATGAACTCATGCACAACTCTACTACTAGCCTACAAACATGAATTTACTGAGTTATCTAGTAGACCAAGCCATGCCACTCTACCTAACTGCAATCTAACTCATCCGTTTGATGTGTAAAATTGAATTTATCCATTTGACTAAGGCACAAGTCAAATGAAACCTTTTATTGCTACATTCTAACAAATATTTTTATTAAAATGATTTTTCATCTTATTAGAAATAAAGAAATAGATAGTTGAAAAGACTTACCTAATATGCTTATTTAGTGCTTTAGTCAATATTTTAGGTATATGTCATTCATGCATATGTTCGTTATTTAGTGAAGACCATAGACTTCAAGAAAATATTAAAATGGAAGAAGTCATTATTATGCCTCAATTTTGGGCCATGGACTATTTTTGTGAGACCCAATTCATTTGTCATTTTCTCGATGGTTTCAAGATATCGCCCTTCAACAAAACACTAATTTGACTTTGTGTATCTTGACAAGTTTTCTATCCATCACTTCCCCCATCAACAAATTAAAAATCAATGGTTTCCCATTTACACCTACAAATGGCATGCACTCTCAAATAATATATGTTTAATATCTCTTGCACCAGTTTTTCCACTATATCTCCCTATTTCCTCCAATTATTTTATTAGTCCTACAATATCATATATATTTTTAACTATTTATTAACTACAAATATGGAAATTTTGTATTTTAAAAGGAGCTACTATTGAGATGTTGCATGATTACATATTATGGGATTCCTACCCATTTTAGTAAGCAAAATAATAATTTAATCAAGTTGATTGGTATAGATAGAAAGGCCTAGTTACAATACATGAAAAATATGAAGGATCTAGATATATAAACTTCGAAAAAGTATTCTAAGGAAATAAAATTTGATATAGATTTAAAATTAAATAGCAGGATATTGACTCTTCAAGGATGCCATGCTATACAGAGCCTATGGTATTATCATCCCTAAATGGTTGAGGCTCAAACAAATTTTTTTGTTGATTCCAAGAGGCCTTGTTAGCTAAGTTATTCATCTGAGAAGTGGCTAAAATAATAATAATTTTCCTTGAGATGGAGGAGAATCGATTTGAATTACATATCTAATTATGTTGGATACCATATGTTTCCTCCTTCGAAAATAAATTTTAGTGAGATAAATAGATGAGGGAACACATGAAAACTTTGTTTGCCAATATTTTAGGCTACTAAGGGTGAAAGGTGACTGGAAGATTTAATTTTTTTTATAGGTCATTCAATTAGGTTCTTATATAATCAAGTCTTTCTTCATGTATTTTTATATCTTGTATCATTCTCCCCATGTCAGGATAGTCCATGTTTAGACATTTAGGAAATTCTCCTTAGAGCATTGTTTTTCTTCTTTCCTTTATAGATAAATCCCTAACATTGATGAGGAGAGGAATTCTCAAGAGGGGAATAGAAGTGAACCAATAAAAAGTCCTAATATTAACTAAAATTGGAGGAAGAGAGAATACCTACACACACCACATAGATAATTGAAGTAGAGTATAATCACCATACAGGAGGAGGAAAACCCTATCGGTACAAAGATAAATATTGGAGTGAGGTTTGGGAAGAATCATGCACAATTCACTATGAGGATCCAAAAGACATATGCACTAAAGGTATGCAAAAATACAAGAACACCACAATGAACAAAGAGAGTTTGATGTGGGGGCCCAAGAACCCCCGTATTAAAAAAATAAACCATATGATATCTAAATTCGTATACCTATAACTATATAATGAGAGAGGAGGATATATAAAGTGTAGTATTAATTAAAACCTAGGAATACGAAGGTGGAAATTTAACTAACCAGGGGAGAATGGAGGAACGTCTTGTTGAGGCCCCGAAAATCAGTGCAACAACATCAGGGAAACCACATGGTCGGGAACTTAAAAAATATCCCTTTTCCATTTGCAATGGTGGCTCTAATTGGATTTATGGGACCGATTTCCCAGTTTGATATAGTTGGAGTGAATGGATGGTTTTATCACTGCGTATAACTTAATAGATGGAAATATTAGCAAGCTTGCAATAAATAATATATCTATATACTATGTATCCCAGGATGAAATCTATTCTCTGTGCAATCTACAAAAATGACCTTTCAGTGGATGCAAATAAAGATCATAAATTCACTTAAATATATGAAAACATTTGAGATAATTGATTTATTTAAATAGTTAATTGAATCAATTGAATAAAGCTTATATCGCAACTTTTAAATGCCTCTATTGCATATGTATCAAGTGATAACAATATAACATGTTTAGAAGTGAGTTAATGTCAAACTGTGTTCAAACATATACATGAAACAAAACATCATAAGATAAATAACAGTTTCTCATTTGAAGCAAAAATATATCACATAGGATAAAAGTATCATGTATATGTTCACTATGCTCATTTGAGAAAAAGTACGTGTTCTAGCCTTTTCTATTTAGAAAACTTCAAGAGTGAAAAAGTGCAACATTTGTAAATTATTCCTTTCAAAAGTTTAGGACCCCTTATTCAAAGACATGAAGGGGTTTAAATATAAAAATAAAAAGTGTTAAAATAGTTATTACAATAAAAAGCTGAGGAGGTTTAAAGCAACCCTCCTTAAAGTAAGTGGAATTTAAACAGAAATAGAAATTAAAGGGATGACTTGCTCAAGGATTGTATTGATGTCTCGTTTTCCATTTGTTCCTTTAGTTGAAGGATATTAAGCACAAGATTAACCTCTAAAGGTTGTCCTGGCCTAATGTGCAGTTGTCTAGTGAAAATGTCATTAGAAAGTTGAGGAAGGATGTAGTAAGATGTATATGTGAGACAACATAGCATAAGTCACTGGATGTGAGGCTTTACTAAATATCTCTAATATTTCTCCCAATGTAGCTTTTCCAACTTATTGATATGTTATTCTTTTACCTTTGACACTTCTTGACACTTTCTTATCAAGTTTTTCACTAAAGGCAATGCATCGAGGATCAAGTAATGTTATAACCACTTTGTAACACTTATTTCATCCATTTTTACTCTTTTCTATTATATCATTTGTTATAATTTATCATTTAAATCCATTTTATAAATGATTTATGCTCT